>PVJX010009279.1:0-61550 GCA_004027295.1 Dolichotis patagonum | reverse complement strand
TTTTTAATGAACTCTGGGGGCCTATCAGACTTACTGGAAAACAGAGAGCTACTGTGACTCCTTAAAAAAAGACACACAACCTAAGGTCTCTGTCCTAGGGATCCTGGTTTTATATGGTTAACCTTTCAGAGACAAGTACTCTAACTACAACCCCAAATCAGCGAGATTGCAAAGTACCAACACTGCAATTAAACCTGAATACTGAGTTTTAGTTTAGAAAAAATAACTCATACATTAACGTCTTTTGTCTTAAAAGAAAAACAAATAACATGTGTGCTATAGGTTTGACACCACTGGTCTAATCACTACTATTTGCATTTTTAAGAGCACCAGATGATTTTAATGTGCAACCAAAGTTGAGAACCTTTTAGTAGAGATACGGGAAATAAAACTCAGTATGTCAACCTCTATCCTTGAGAAACTGAATCCAAGCAGGGCATGCTGGCACATGGCCTATAAACCCAGCATTCAAGAGACCAAGGCAGGAGGATCACTGTGAGCTGAAGATCAGCCTGAACCACGTAGTGAGACCCTGTCTCAAAACAAAGAAACAAACAAAAATGGCCAGGGGTTTAGCTCAGCGGCATAAAGCACTTGCCTGGCAAGCGCAAGGTTGTGAGTTCAATCCCTGGTACAAAAAAAAAAAAAAAAAAGAGGATCCAGGTTCTATCATTTACTAGATGTGCAACTTTAAGCAAAACAGAAGACACTATTTTCCTATGATGATATGAGAGAGAAATGGGATAAATCATGTGAAAAATGCTTAGCAGAGGACCAAGATTAAGGTAAGTATTCAAAAAAAAATTTAGCCAGATATGGTGGTGCACACCTGTAATCCCAGTACTTGGGAGATTTGGGAGATTTTAGGAGGATCATTGCATGTTTGGGGCCAGCATGAACTACACAATGAGATACTGTCTCAAAAAAAAAAAAAGAGGAAAGAAAGAAATGTTAGTTACATTTGGAAAATTATTAAAGTAGACCTGTGGTTCTCAGTCTTCAGCAGGCAAGGAAACCATCTGGAAGGACCATTAAACCATGGCTTGGAGACTGGGAGTGTAGCACAGCAATAGAGCACTTGCTTAACATGAGAGGCTCTGGATAAGATCCCTCAGGCCACATATAAAATAAAACAAATACTTTACAATAAATCATAGCTCAGTGGGCTCCATCTCCAGAATTTGACTCAATTATGTCCAGCCTGTGTCAGAATTTTGCATTTCTGGGCCAGGGATTTAGCTCAGTGGCTTAAGCACCTGCCTGGCAAGCACAAGGTCATAAATTCAATCTCCGGTACCAAAAAAAAAAAAAATTGCATTTCTTCTTCTTTTGCAGTTCTGGGGCTAGAACTCAGAGCAACATGCATGCTAGGCAAGTGCTCTACCACTGTGACCCTATAAACTTGCATTTCTAACAAATTTCCAGGAATCACTGATACCAAAGGTCACAGGATTCATGGACATCTACTGCAAACTGAGAACAGGTGCAATCTGCCCAGCTAGTAAACATGTAATGCACAGACTAAAGCGCTTTTTTTTTTCAAGGAATGAGGCACTTTGCACGTCAAAATAACCATTTACTTGTTAAGATTTGAGAGGAAGCGTATTTTTGTTCACTATTGTATTTGCAGATTCTAAAATGTCGGTTGGGCCACAACAGAATTATTAAATGGATAAACAATACTGAAAAGATGTATGTATATAAAATTCTACAAATGTTAACTACAATCATTCATTAAACATGCAAATTTTAGCTTTTCAACCAGAAGAGAATTTTTGCTTTTGGTAGAGCTCTAAACTCACAATGCCAACACTTGGGAGGCTGATGCTCGAGGTTCATGAGTTCAAGGCCAGACCAGGCAACATGGTGAGAACAAGTCTCCAAAAGAAAAGAACAACAAAACAAACATGTGGACACTATGCAAAAATGGCTAATAACTTGTACCTATGCCTTACTATGATGTCAACAAGCTCTTAGCTGGACATGACTGTCATTCTACAGATGAAATTGAGGCAAAGAAGTTGCCCAAGTTGGGGAACTGCAGAGCCAGAACGCAAACTCCTGCACATCGTCCGACAGTAAGATTAGTATCTTTTACTGCCACCACTACACTTTGCACACAGTTCAGAGGTGAGCGCAACACAGACGGAAATCATTGGGTTCAAGGGTCAGCAGGAAGTGGCTCTAGGCCACAGTTTCACAAATACGTCACGGCCTGATTAAGGAAGTGTTACGAAAGTAGTCTGATCCAGTCTTCTCAATCGCATCTTAGTTCGTGCGGTCATAGAGTGACCAAGACATTCTAAAGAACAAAAACAAAGT
Source organism: Dolichotis patagonum (assembly GCA_004027295.1). NCBI lineage: Eukaryota > Metazoa > Chordata > Mammalia > Rodentia > Caviidae > Dolichotis > Dolichotis patagonum. Next base: position 59,228 of record PVJX010009279.1, on the reverse strand, counting down.
GAAAATGCATACAACCCAGGAGAGCTTCCCAGGAAGCTGCCATGAAAAAAAAAAATCAGTGGCGCACGCGCAGCATCCGGGTTCTCGAGTGCGTGCCTAATGTCGACGTGGCAAAAGGAGTGGCCGCGTCTGGAGCGTGGAGGTGGAACTTCCGGGGGCGACGCCAAGGCTCCAGATAGGAACCGGAAGTGGAGCCTGGGAGCCTAAGACGTAGGAACGAAGACGAACCTGGATCTGGAGCCGGGTGAGGAGTGGCATCGGAGGTTGGGTGGTGGGTAGCAATGTAGAGAAGAGGACTGGGTATTACTATCCAGATCAGGGTCCGGTTCTGGAAGGAAGAGAGGAGCCTGGGGGCAGGGCCCAAAAAAGAGACCCTCACCTCACTGCATCCACGACTGAGGATCAAACCTAGTCTAGTCTCTTCCTTCTCCTCCTGGCGCAGGTTCCGGCTCCTGCGTCCTGCTCCGAGTCTCTCGAAGGGCCCAACACACCCGATCTTTAATGTTCAATGGACTAGGTTTCTCTCTTACCGTGGCCTGAGAAGCTGTCTTCTCGATCTTGATCCTGGGCACTCCCAGCCTCCAAAGGTCGACTGCTTTCAGAGTTCTAGGAAGCTTGTCCCGCCCCCTTGGGCTGTCACTCTCAACTGTCCACCTAGAATGGAATCAAGAGCAGAGTTTGATTCCAAGCTCTAGAGTGTGTTTGAGGGAATAATTTTCTGGCGAAAAAACTCCTCTGACTTTAGAAAGAAGTGGAGGGAGATATCTGTCACGTTTAGAATCAGTGACTTGTGTAAGGTTTAGGATTTGGTGGGTTTGCGTTTAGAATGCTAGTCCAGGAGCAACTTAGATTTTCTGTAGTTAAGATAGCCTTTCCCAGCCAAGAGGAGATCCTCATTGTTTTCTGGTAGCACTTGTGAGGTTTTCTGCCTCTTCCTTCCTTCCTTTCTTTTTTTTTCTGAGACACGATCTCACTATATGGTCCAGACTGGCCATGAAGTAGCTTGTGTAGCCCAGGCTGGCGTTGGACTGATGGCGATCCTCAGGGTATCTTGCCTCCTGGCCCCGTTAGCCTAGGATAATTAGGATGATAAAGCTTTGTACAATAGATGTGATAAGTCCTTTTCTTGGAAGAACAAGAACCGAACCTCCTAAGGCTATCACTTATTTCCTGGGCAGGATTGTAGTGAGTTTGATAGTGACCTATATTCATAACGAACGTTTATTTATTTATTTATTTATTTATCTTTTTGAGACAGCGTCTCACTATGCAGTTCAGGCTGGCTTTGAGCTCATTTTGTAGCCCAGGTTGGTATCGAACTTGCAACAATTTCCTGCCTCAGCCACTCAAGAGCAGAAACAATGGAGAAGTGCACTAGGATTTTAAAAGACATACAGTGCTCTGTTTGAGGCAAAAGATGATCTTTTCCATGAAGTCCTACCTGCCACGTAATTTCTAACTGCCTGTATAGCTTATGTGAAGAAGATGTTTTTGTGTTTGGCTGAACTCAGTTTTAATCGGTTACTTCGCTAAACTTTTTGCATTTGGTAATTAATGTTTCAGTTCATATACTCTTATTATTTTGTGTTTTTGAGATGGAGTCTTGCTGGGACTCATGATCTTCTACCAAAGCCTCTCAAATAGTTGGGATTACAGGCCTGTACCACTAAACTGGGCTGTCATACAGTCTTTTAGTAGAAAGGCTGAGATTGGAGTGGCATTTGGATTGTTATGGTTCAGCCACAGATGTCATTTGTTTAAATCTGTTACTCTAAAAAGTTGTCTTTTTTTTTTTTTTTTTTTTGGTACTCGGGTTGAACTCACTACCTCATGCCGCTGAGCTTATATCCCTGACCCAAAAATTTGTCTTTTGAAGGGGAGAGATTTTGCCAATTCAACTCGACTTTTGCCCTGTGATTAAAAACAACTAGCACAGCCAGGATTGGTGGCACACACCTGTAATCCCAGTGCTCAAGAGGCTGAGGCAGGAGGATTGTTTTGAGTTCAAGGCCAGCCTGGGCTCCATAGTGAGTTCAAGACCAGTCTGAGCTACACAGACCCTGTCTTGGGAAAAAAGAAAACACCACTAGAAGATACTCATTGTTTATTGACGGAATGGTTTCGTGAATGCTGGAGAGAATCAGTGGAAAGTGGAGACATTCTTTCATTTATCTATAACTTTGTAGTAACTCAGCAGTCATAGGACTCCTTGTGACTAGATACTAGAAATCATACCATTGGGAAATGGAGGCTGCTGCTCATTCTAGTGGGTCTGTCTGAAGTTGAAATTTATGCCCACTTGGCAGTGGCGCAGCATGGAATTCACAGTAACAAAATCCTTTCTTTAAGGAAGCATAATTGGATACTGGTTGGGGCAGAAAGTTAGAGATCCAGTGGCAGTGTGGGACTGATTAAGCTGATCACCTCCTGATGAGGTCAATCCCTTTTTATCTCTGCTTCTTAACTTGAGTAGTTGCTCTCTCTTCAGAAAATTTGTTTTGACTTGTCAAGCATGGTAGAACATACCTATAATCACAGCACTCAAGAGGCTGAGGCGAGAGGATTGCCATGTGTTCAAGACTAGCGACCTAATGAGTTCAAGGACAGCCTAATCTCCATAGGAAGAACCCTGTCTGAAAAAAAATAATAATATGTGTTTTGACTAATTTCTTTCTTTTCTGTCATCTAATAGGTGAGACCAAGTTGGGGATGTTCTCATAATGAATGTCAACCAGTCAGCTCCACCTGTGCCGCCATTTGGGCAGCCTCAGCCCATTTACCCAGGGTATCATCAGTCCAATTACAGTGGGCAGCCAGGGTCTGCAGCACCTCCAGCTTCCTATGGAGCCTACAATGGTCCAGTGCCAGGCTATCAGCAAACACCCCCTCTTGGTATGTTTCCAAGTTTCTTTTGTGCAAAGGCAGGGAATCAGTAGTGGTCAGGTTGGATTGTTTTGCTCTAGCAAAGCAGCTTAGGGAGTTTAGTGGCTGGGATTGAAAAATGTAAATCTGGCTCTCTGAAACCTGGAGGCCTATCTATAGCCAATCCACTCTGAACATGCCTGATCTCTTCTGAAACTTTCCTTCCTTCTTTTTATATGGGTGACTGGTTTTTACCTTAAGCCATGTAGTGGAAGTACATTTTCCAGGTTCATTGGCAGCTCATTTTCTGTGGGTGTCACTCTGTAGAGCCTCACTCGGTCGTATTGTTGAGCTAAATGGAAAGGTTGTGATCATATCTCCTCCAGAGCCTGTTGACCTAAAATCCCACCCAAATCAGTGTTTCTCTTTCTCTGTCTTCATCTCTATCTCTGTCTCTATCTCTCTGCTCTCTGTTTATTATGGTATTTTTTATCTGTACCTCTCATTGCAGTGATGACTCTGGGACAACTCTGCCTATAACTCTGTCATTCTGAGATGAAAAGTATAATATTTTTGTGCCTGATTTTTGGTATTTATATCTTCTAATGTCATTTCTTTTTCTTTGCTTTGGTTTCCTCTGCTTTTTCCATGCTCTATAATGTCAAGGAAATGAGACCAATCTGGTTCTGTGTTAGGCTCAGTATTTGGTTTTTTTGAGGGGGAGTCTGCTGGAGATCTAATCTAGGACCCTTTCCATACCAGGCATGTGATCTACTGCTGAGCTGTGCCTCCATCCACAGGTGTTGGCTTTTATGTTAATTTTTAAAGAACAGCAGTTACTCTACAGATTACCCACAGGGCAGTTCAGAAAGTATTTAACAGTACTGCTTTGGTTAGTCATATGGTGTGCCAAATTTTTTCTTTTCTTTTCTTTTTTTTCGAGTCAGGGTTTCACTATGCAATTCAGGCTGGCTTGAACTCACTTTGTAGTGCAAGCTGGCCTTGCATTTGCAGCAATCCTCCTGTCTCAGCCTCCTGAGATTATAGACATGTGCCACCATGCCCAGCCTTGTTTTTTAACTCAGGGCCTTGGCACTAAGCTACATCCTCAGACTGTGTTTATTTATTTATTATTATGACACAGATTCTTTTACGCAGGCTGGGCTTGAAATTGTGATCCTCCTGCCTCAGCCTCCAAGAATACTGGGATTACAGATGTGTACCACCATGCATGGCTTCTCTTTATACTTTTTAAGAGTAAATTCCATGCTACTGATGTCCAGCCTTGTGGATTGTTGACCCATCTTAGGTAAAAAGAGGGCACTGGGGAAGCATAGGTAAGATTTAGAAAATGAATGAGGTATTACCATTTTAATTATAGCTGTGAAAAAAAATCTGCAAGTATTTAACAGTACTGATAAAATTAGATCTTAGTTCTTTGGAAGCCTCATCCTTGGTTGGGACTTTGGCTGGACAGAGTCCATGTCTGCTATGTCTAGTGGATTTATCAAAATAGGTTATTTTTTAGCTGAGTGTGGTGGTGCACACCTATAATGCCATCACTCAAGAGGCTGAGGCAGAAGTATCACCCTGAGTTCAAAACCAGTGTGGGCTGTGTAATGAGTTCCAGACTGAATTATAGAGAGAGACCCTGTCTTAAACAAACAAATAAATAAATAAATAAGCAAGCTTTGTCACTGAGAGGAAAACCTCTCTGGTTCTTTCTTGATTAGTGAGCAAATTTGGATTGTCTTTTCCTAGGCAGGTTCTGCAATATCTAATTTCTAACAAAGACAGCAAAAGAAAAATTGTTTGAGCAGAGGTCAGTAGTATTTTGAAAGTGACTTGCCAAGTAACTAATAACTTTCTTCCCACATTTCATGTGGGACAAGGTGGCTAAGGTGAGTAAAAGTAGCCTTGGTGGCAGCTCCGATGCATAGAAAGGATGGTACTGGGGATTGAACTCATGACCTTACGTTTACTAAGCAGGTGCTTCTGCCACTGAGCTAAATCCCTGGCCCCATGTCCTTGAAATCTTTATGTACCTCAGTCCTGTCTTGAACTCAGCAATCCTCCTGCCTCAGCCTCCTGAGTGTTGGGATTACAAGCATGTGCCACTGTGCTTGGGTGAAAGCCCTACATTTTTGTGGCTCTGGCTACAGCTTCACCATAGTGTACTTATTTAGGAGAGTATAGGCTGGGTGTAAGGCATCCGTGTTCAGAGCACCGCTGTAGCTCGAGTTGTGTGTTGATAGTGGGCTGTTCACTGTGCAGCTGTGGTATTGGGTCAGCAAAAGTCTGAGATATTGATTCTTGCTTTGAATTCCTGGCTCAGGGAGGAGGAGAAAGTTATTTTCTAATCATTTGCTTTGTGACCTTTACCCTCAGGTGTGTCAAGAGCTCCACTCTCCTCAGGGGCACCTCCAGCCTCAACAGCACAGGCGCCTTGTGGCCAGGCTGCATATGGCCAGTTTGGCCAAGGTGATATACAGAATGGACCCAGCTCTTCCACCGTTCCCATGCAGAGGTGTGTATTTGGGTTAACCTAAAATTAGTGAGTCCCTTGTAGATCCCTTTCTGTGTTCCTTATGCTGTCTTCTATTTTGTCATCTTTTTTCCGTGTTATGGGTGCTGTTGACTAAAGGGTTCAGGTGCCTTGTGGGTTACTGACCCATTTTAGTACCTGAGCTCTTTTTCATATTACTCTTTTTTTCATTGAACCTGAGTTCTGTTCTGTTTTTTTCCCCCTCTTTTGCAGTACTGGGGATGGAACCCCAGGTCTCCTGCATGCTAGGCAAGTACTCTACCACTGAACTAAGCCCTTTGACTTCCTAGCCCCTTTCAATTAATTAGTTTGTTTGATTGATCGATTGGTTTTGTGGTACTGGGAATTGAAACCCAGGCTGTTGTACTAATCTCCATTCCCAGTCTGTTTTCTTACTTTTGAGAAGGTTTTGCTAAGTTGCTAATTTGTCCAAACTGGATTTGTGCTTTTGAGTTTGAGATCCACCTGCCTCATCCTCCCAGAGGATATGTGATACCTGTAATCCCTGGTAATACAGGTGTGGACTGCCATGACTGGCTTCTATCCTTTTTTTTTTTTTTTGAGACAGAGTCCTGCTATGTAGTTCAGGCTGCCCGAGACTCATTATGTAGCCCAGACTGACCTCAAACTAGCAATAGTCCTCCTGCTTCAGTCTCCCAAGTTGCTGAGATTACAGGAATATACCACCATACTCAGCATTTTTTGTCTTGTTTTAGACATCTTCAATAATGGTTGCAGTCTGAGGCTTAAGGATGAAAGGAGAACAATCTCAGGATTAGTTATATCTCCCCCAGCTTCTCCTTTTTCTCTAGAGTAGGCCCTTAGTAGACTGATTGTTTAAGTTTGTGCATGACCAGTTATAAAATGAAAAACACTCAAGAGAAAACCATGTAAATGATGAAAACTTCATTGGTACATGACTTTTTAAACCCCTGTTTGCATGAAAATTCACAGATGAAAGGAAGTCATCTCTGGTAAAAGGTTTTCTGTTTTCTGGTAATAAATAAAGTACAACTATGGATAGAAGATGTGATAATGAAAGAGTCACCTTTGCTCAGTGGCATAAGTGCCTGCCTGGCAAGTGCAAGGTCCTGCATTTGATTCCTTGTACCTCCCCCACACAACAAAATAAAACATCTGTCCAAATTATACGTTTTTAGTATTGAATAGAAGCCTGAATAAGGTACATGAGTGGGATACAAGGAAGACGACAGACAAGTAAACCTAAAGATATAAAATAGGGTGAGGAAGTTTGGAGCTGTTTAAATAATGCTGATTAAGGAAAGCCTTTCTGAAGACCTCAGTGAAGAGATGAAGTGAGCCATGTTAACAATCTGGGGAACTAGTCTAACAGAAAGAACAAGAAATGCAAAGGCCCTGAGGTAGAAATAAATTTGTTGGCTGTGAGGAAGAGCAAATTTAAGTGTGAGGGTTGGTGGTAAAGCTCAGTGGTAAAGCTCTTGCCTAGCATCTGTGAGGTCCTGGGTTTGCTCCTCACTGTTGCAGAAACCAACGAGATGAATGAACAAAGACAATGAGGAAGAGCTGCAGTGTAGTGGCATATAAACCAGGAGAGTGTGGTGTCTGGAATAATCTGGAAAAAAATTGTTTCAAGTTCATAGTTAAGCATTTAGGAAGTGAAATCCTCAAGTTCTAGAGACCAAGTAGGGACCAAACATCAGAGTGATAAGTCGACTCTGTGGCTGTCTGTAAATTTGGTAGGAATTATCATCTTGAGACTACAAGATGGCCAAGTGTGGTGGCAGGCATTGGTGATCTCTGCTACCTAGGAGGCTGAAGCAGGAGAATGATTTGAGCCCAAGAGTTCAAGACTAACCTGGGCAACATAACAAGACCCTAGCTTGATAGATGGGTAGGCAGATGGCTAGATGGATGGAAGGGAGGGAAGAAAAGAAGAAAAAAGAAAAGGACAGAACAAACCCAGGGACTTAAGTTTAAGCAGGTACTGGGGTTAGGAGATAAGTTCTTGGACTTTTCTGAGAAGTGATTGGAATCGAGACCTTGTTTATGAAGTTTATATCTAGACTGTACCTTCAGTGAACAGTTAGACTAGGGAAAAAACCTGCGCTCTGGCTGAGGGCGATACTAAGGAGTGCTGTTTTTCTCTGGTTGGCTGTTAGGAAGGGGGGGGTGGTCTTGAGGCTACAAATGGACTTGAGGGAACATTTTAGAGTCATAAAATGTTCTAAATTGAATTCTGTTTGATGACTGAAAAAAATCATCACACTGTGCATTTAGAGGGGTGATTTTAATGACATGGAAATTAATGTTTTCACTGTTTTTTAAGTTTGATCATGAGTACCTTCCAGAAGCAAACATGAAACAAATCACAATCCCTTAACTCAGGCCATGAGGGCTTCCCTAAGGAGAGAAACAGTTGTTTAGAGTCAGTAGAAACTATTAGGGGACAGCAGATAGTAAGCTAATGACAGCATTAAAAGAAAATAGTTATCAGTTTATAACTATGTAGCTTGTCAAGAGAAAGGGCAAATTAAAGATATTTCAGATCGAAGAGTTGGTAATATACAAAGTTGGTTAAAAAAACTACTACGGGAGAGACTTAAGATAAAAAGGAAAATGAGCCCAGAAAGAAGGATTTTAAAGAGGAAAACAGATACCAAAGTAGAAATAGAGCCAAGCATGGTGGTGCATTCCTGTAATCTTTGCTAGTTGGGAGGATTGCAAGTTGGAGGCCAGCCTGTGCAATTTAGTAAGACTCTGTCTCAAAATAAGATAAAAGGGGCTGTGAGTGTAGCTCAGTGGTATGGTACTTGCCTTTGCCTGGGTTTGAGCCTCAGCCCTATGACAGTGAAGGAAGGAAGAGAAGAAAGAAGGGGGGAGGAAAGGAAGGAAGGAAAGAGAAACACAATGTAGACCACCATTTTTGGGGAATGTCTAGCTAAGTAATATTTTATTGTATGGATATACCACATTTTCTTTGTCCATTCTGATTTTTTTGTTGTTGTGACTTTGAGACAAGCTCTTGCTATGCGGTTCAGGCTGGCCCTGAACTTAACTATGTGGGCCAGAGGGCCTCCCAGCTCGTAGCCATCCTCCTTCCCCAGACCCCGAGTGCTGCAAGTGCAGGCTTGCGCCACCACTTCCGAGTGCTGGGGATTGAATCCAGGACCTTACACATGCCAGTGTTCTACCACTGACGCCAACCCCAGTATAGTTTTTTTAGATGAATTTATGTTTATGAGAATAATTAGAAAGAGAATACTGAGGAGAAAGCATACTGGAAAGACAAGTTGCCAAAATGAAAAAGATATTTATAAATAAAATAGACATAATGGGAGAGCTCACAGTGGGGTACTTACCTAGCATGGACAAGGCTCTGAGTTCAATCTCAACACCAAAAAAAAGTATTTGCAATATATAAAGAGCCCCTATTAACCATAAGACAGTCCAGGGAGAGGGAAAGGGGAAGTAAAAAGAATTAGATGTTGTCTAAGTTACTTGTCTCTCATTGCTGGGACAAAATACCCAACACCCAAAATTAAAGAAGGGAAAGTTTATTTGACCCACAGTTTGTGGAAGTTTCAGTCCATAATCAGCTGACTGTCTTTAATAAATGGTTCTGGAAAAACTGGCTGTACACATGCCAAAGGTTAAAGTTGGACCCATATCTTTCACCATACATTAAGCTAAAATCAGAGTGGATCAAAGATCTTAATATTAAAATAAAAACATTAAATCCACTGGAAGATAGAGTAGGTAAAACTCTTGAAAACATTGGTGTAGGCAAATACTTTATGAACAAAACCCCAATTGCTCGTGAACTATTACAAAGAATCAACAAATGGGAACTCATTCATTCTTCAGACAAAGGATTCCTATGGAGAACATATAAAGAACTCAAAAGAACCAGTCCTCCCAGATTTAAAGACTCAACAATCCAAAAATAGGTATTTGAGATGAATATACACTTCCCAGATGAAGAAATACAAACAGCAAATACATATATGAAAAAATGTTCAACATCACTGGTCATTTGAGATATTTATTAAAACAACACTGAGATTCCACCTCACCCCAGAAAGAATGGCTAGTATCAAGAAATCAAGCAATAACAAATGCTGGAGAGGTTGTGGGGAAAAAGGAACCCTTCTGCACTGTTGGTAGGAGTGTTGACTGGTGCAGCCACTGTGGCAATCAGTGTGGAGATTCCTCAAAAAACTAGGACTAGAGGTCCCATTTGACTCAGCTATCCCCCTTCTGAGTCTCTTCCCTCCAAAATTAAAAACATCATACCACAGCAATACATGTGCACCATGTTTATATAGCAGCACAATTTGCTGGGGATTTAGCTCAGCAGCATAAGCACCTACCTTGCAAGGGTGTGGTTGTGAGTTCGATCACGGGTACCGATAAAAAAAAAAAAACACACCAAACTATAGCAGCACAATTTGTAATAGCTAGATCTTGAAAACAACCCAAATGCCCATCAACTGAGGCATGGATAAAAATGTGGTGTTTCTATACAATGGAGTACTACTCGGCCATAAAGAAGGATAAACTATACGAGGTCATTAGTTTGATCCCTGGTACCAAAAAAAAAAAAAGGATTATTGTGAGGCTTTTATAGGTAAATGGATACAACTTGAGACCATACTCACAAGTGAAATAAATCATACACACTTGTGTAAAAACATATTGTCTCACTGGTGTAAGAAGCTGAAATAAACAAGATGTGTATATGTGTGTATATATGTATGTGTGTGTATATAAAAAATAGTTAAGATAGTTAGACCAGTGATCTCTCTGAGTTCATTGAAGGGAAAGACTTGTACTGCTATTGTTTGGACAGTTGAATGCAGATGTCTTGTACTCTGGTTGAGTGATTTAGGAATGACAAGGCGTAATTATGTACCATTGTTGCCCGATTGATATATTTTGAAATTTTTTTTTCTCTTTGAAATAAAATGGATTTGAGAAAAAAAAAATGTTAATCAGTGGGCTCCAAGGCAGGGTGGCATGGTATAGGGGCAACAGTTCAAGATGGCAGAAGACAGCAAAGCAACAATAGCAATAAAGGGAGAAGAGAGCAAGCCTCTTTTCTCTTACATTGTCAGCAGGCTAGGCCCCTGGGATGTAACATTCACGCCATCTCTCTGCCCTCCTCTTGCACAGGCTGAGGGTGTTTACAAAGTAAGGACCCTGGCCTCTTGCCGAGTCACTTAAACTTCTGACCTTCTCAAATTGACACAGTGAACAACATCCTAGAGCATAACTGTTCCTCCTTACAACCCAGAATGTAGAAATGCTGAGTTTCCTGGTTAAATTTCTAGACTTCTCAAGTTGACACAATGTATCAACCATGACAAATGTGTTCTGTACATGTGCCAATTCCCCATGATGAATGTAATCATTATGTACTGTTACTATAAACATGTACTGATAGAAATCTTTTTAAAAAGACAATCCAGGGGCTGGGGATTTAGCTCAGCGGCATAAGTGCCTGCCTTGCAAGTGCGTGGTGGTGAGTTCGATCCCCGGTACCAATATTAAAAAAAAAAAAATGATAAAAAGACAATCCAGTTAAAAAATAATGAAGCTGGGTGTAGGGGCACAAATCTGTAATCCCAGCACTGGGGAGGTCAGTATGTATATGCACACACACAAACAAACAAAGCAAAATGTATACAGACCAGGCATGGTGGCACACCTGTAATCCCAGTACTTGGGAGGCTGAAACAAGAGGATTCCTGCAAGTTGAGGTCAGCCTGGGCCAGTGAGTTCAAGGCCAGCCTGAACTGCATAGTGAAACTGTCCCAAAAAGACAAAAAAAAAAAAAAAAAAAAGGATGTACCCTTCAGGAAAAGAAAAACTTTTATAAATATTTTAATATTAAGTTTATTGGGACATCATCAGATTAATACAAGTTACCTTTGGACTTTACAATTGCAAGAGGTGCTCACGGTGGTGGCCTTTAGCTTCCAGACATTTATTACTGTGCAGAACTGCCTTTTGGGTAACCTTGGTCATTGAGTTTGCTGTACATTTATTTTCTTTCTTCCTTTTTATATCCAGGAATTGAACTCAGGACTGTACATATATTTTCAATTTCTTCTCTAAGGGTGGGCAGGGTAGTGGGTTTTCTGCAATATATGACATCCTCTCGGGTCCCCCACACAAGGTTAACACTATGTGCTGAAAAAAAATACTATTTTTCCCGAAGTATATATACATTTTTTGGCAAACTCTATGAATATTTATTTCATCCTAAGAATTTGAGGCCAAATGCAATACAGCAATATAGCAATATAACGGCCTTGTCTCAAAATGAATGAATGAATGTTAACAGCAACATTATTTGTAAAACCAAAAATTAGGCTTTCCTGGCAGATGTGACACTGGCTCTGATCTCCCTGCATCGTAAGACATATTTAGTGAGTAGAATGATATTTATTGATGAAAGAAATGAACTGTACTAGAGGTGCTATCACAGATAAGTTTCATAAATGTTGTTGAACTGGGCCAGGGATTTAGCTCAGTGGCATAAGTGCCTGCTTGGCAAGCGCAAGGTCATGAGTTCAATCCCTGGTACCAATAAAAAATTAAAAAATAAAAAAAAATAAACATACCACATAAGCATTGTTGAACAAAAGACACAAAATCCAAAGAACTGTATATTATTCTGTTTAAAAGGTTGAAAAACTGGACTGGGTATGGTGATGTATGCCTCTAATCCTAGCATTTTGTGAGGCTGAGGCAGGATAATCACCGGCCTGGGTAACAGTGTCTTAGTGAGATCCAGTCTCGAAATAAAAATTATAAAAAGGGCTGGAGATGTAGCTCAGTGGGGAGCCCCATGGTTCAATACTCAGTCCACACGTGTAGCCACACATAAAGACGGAATCATTTTTAGGAAGTTAGGAGAGTATACTCTTGTTACCCCTGGGAGAAGAGAGAAGGTACAATGTGGGAATTGTGTGTAGGGCCTTTGGATGCTAGTGTGTTCTATTTTTTCACTTGCTTTTTTTGTTTTATAAGTGGTTGTATTATGATTCATATATATTGTGTGCTTTTTTTCTATTGATGTTATATGTATTTTATAGTTAAGCTTGGAATAAATTATGGATCAGTCTGTTACTTAGACTTTCATTGTTTAGCTTCCATTCTCCTCTGTGTCCCTCATTATTTTGCTACAGGAATAGGCTAAATAAGGAACTTAGAGATGTTTTTTAATTCATAGATAAAGTGATGGTTTACCATTACTAGAGCATATGACAGAATGGCACTGGCTTGTTGGTAGGTTATGCATATTAATGGATTGGTACCATGGAATGAAATTATGTTGGCAAGGACTTCTGGAACATCGAGCATAGGCCTAACAGTACATTTAGTGCTATGGAAGACAAATGCAAAGTCCAACAAAGAGCTTAATGTTCACTAGTTAAAGCAAATACATGGTGAAGAAAATATTAGTTTATTGAATGAATACCAAAGTGTTGAACTGAAGAACTAATAGAAGAGCACCAACTATAAAGTACTTTATTTGACTTGAGGGTGCTTACCATATGTTTATAGAATAAGTCTAGTGGAAAATACTTACCACAAATAATTAAAGTGCAAATGATCAGAAATGTAATTGGCCCATAAAACCCATAAGAGAGCTCAGTTTGAGGTAAGATGCCAGACAGCAGTGTACTTTCCAGCGTGATGCTGACATCTTTGCAGGGCAGCCCGGCTCACCAGGCATTTCTGCTTTCCTTCTTTCTAGGCTCCCTGGGTCTCAGCCATTTGGATCCCCATTGGCCCCTGCAGTCAGCCAGCCAGCTGCTGTGCTTCAGCCCTATGGCCCTCCCCCGACAAGTGCACAGGTGACTGCCCAGCTGGCCGGAATGCAGATCAGTGGTGCTATGGCCCCAGCCCCTCCCCCTTCAGGGCTGGGCTATGGTAAGTAGTGGTGACCATAGGAATATTCTTGTGCCCTTTTGAGAGACCTAAGGCTCTGTGGGTACACCTGAATCACTTTTATTTCCCGTATCTCTCAGCATCAGAAGATGGGACAGGCATACTTGCCCCCTCTTTTGTGGGAAAGGATTTGCTGAAGGATGCAGAATGACTACTGACTCTACCTCCTCTGTTTCTCAGGACCACCAACATCGATGGCCTCAGCCTCAGGAAGTTTCCCTAACTCTGGTCCATATGGCTCCTACCCTCAGGGCCAGGCACCTCCTATTAGCCAGGCCCAAGGTCATCCTGGGATTCAGCCTCCCCAGCGGTCTGCGCCCCCACTGGCCTCCAGCTTCACACCCCCAACTTCAGGGGGTCCTCGGATGCCTTCGATGACTGGTTCACTCCCACCTGGACAGGGTTTTGGGGGCCCCCCCATGAACCAGCCCAACCATGTGTCCTCACCTCCTCAAGCTCTGCCCCCAGGTACTCAAATGACTGGGCTCCAAGGACCACCACCACCTATGCACTCCCCCCAGCAGCCGGGCTATCAGCTGCAACAAAATGGTGAGTTTTTCTGCAAGGACAAGATGGATAGCTTGAGGGCATCATTCCTTGGTTGTGAGGCTTACAAGACATTTTTTACTCATTTTGGGCAAAGGGTATCAGGATTCAAGCTCACAACCTTGAGCTGATCTTATACAAGATGTTCTTTTTTTTTTTTTTTTCCATAGAATACAGTTGACTTTATTTTTATTGTGTTTTATATTTTTGGTCCTGGGGAACAAACTCAATACCTTATGCTGGCCGGGCAGGCATTTATACCACTGAGCTAAATCCCCAGCCTGTCTTTTTTTTTTTTTTTTTTTTTTTTTTTTTTTTTTTGTCATAGTTCAGATAGCAGTCTCCGTGAATGACTTCACCAGGCACTAATGTACCTCATAATTCTATGTTTGTAGGATTCTAGTCATTTTCCTACAGCCAAGAGACAGGTAAGGGCTTTGGAATTAATAAAATGTGTGCCCTTGTCTCTCAGGTTCCTTTGGACCAGGCAGGGGCCCTCAGCCCAATTATGGAAGCCCCTACCCTGGAGCACCCACCTTTGGCAGTCAGCCTGGGCCTCCTCAGCCACTGCCTCCTAAGCGCCTGGACCCAGATGCCATCCCTAGCCCTGTAAGTAGTTGCTTGTGTGGTCCTGGGAAAGGGATTTGTGTCTACTAGATAAACCAGTTGACCTAGATGAGATGTTTGTCTAGCATGTCCATATAATTTTCCTTATTCATTCATCTTATAGGCCTAAAATCTCAAAGTGATTTTTGAGCCTTTCAACAATTTTCAGTTTCAGAATTCTTTTTCATTCTTGGGCAGTTTCATTCCACAGTGGCATAGAGAAGGAAGGGAAACTAAGAGAGATCAGCAGTATTAGTAGAGCTGTGGGTGAAGGCTGTGTTCTGTTGTTCCTGGGCATCATGGCATGGTCATTGCTGCCCTTCAGGGGAGTAGTAGCTGGGTTGTGTCCTCTTAGACCTAGTAGTGCAGCATTCTTTGGCATTACGTGTTCAGAAGAGGGTACTCCCACTGGTCCTCCTCTGCTCCTACTTAGCCCCAGAGGAGGAAGTTCCCAGTACTTTTAGTTGGTAGCCCCTGTGGTCTGAATAGGAAGAGTGAACTATAGTGAGAGAGAGTGTGAGAGAGCGTGTAAAGATCCATGGGCACCCGGAAGCTGCTCCTCCAAGAAAGAGGGTGAACCTTACTCAGCTTCAGGACCTCTTCAGCAGACTCAGGATAGAGGTTGGGACTGTACTGTACTCCTGTGTAGGGGCCACTTTATAGTCCTGCCTGTAATGTTGCTATGTCGGTTACCCACCATGCTTAGCCATTGCCATATTTCATTCTGTTCTCTTCCCTCTTCCTTTGGGGACCCACCATGGTGAGGGAGCCTGTTGGCTAAGGGGGAACCCATGAGGATTGAGCAGCTTCTTTTTTTCACTTCCTTTACAGTGGGGAGAGTGTGGTTGGATGTGAGGGAGGCTTCTTCCCATATAAGAAGAGATTTTTAGATGGGAGGTTTGGTTTTTGGAGGGAACATTCTTCTTCTTAAGGGTTCTCTCATTCAGCCTCTCCTACAAAGCCCTGCTTGCCTCCTGTTTGCTCCCTCTCCTCATCTTGCTACGTCCCACTCTGAGCCACACTCTGAGCCACTGAGGTTTGGATTTTCAGATGTAAAGAGGGCCTGATTTCAGCAGTCTGAGCTGGGGTTCAGCTGTTCATGTCTAACTCATCAGGGTTGAGAGAAGTAACATCTGCCTCTTGTTCTTTTGTCTCCTTCCCGATATCCCCCTGCTGCCTTTAAAATTAAAACACTAAAAGCAACTCAATGAGCTGCCTCCTCAGCAGAAAACCAGGCACAGAATAGACCCTGATGCCATTCCTAGTCCCGTAAGTGCAGGGGGTGGGTGTGTGTGCGCGTGTCATCCCTGTGTTAGTGCCATCCATGCATGCCTCTGACCTCATCTCCACCTCATCCACCATGTCCATCCCTCTACATTCTCCTCCCTTAGTCCTTCTAGATCTCTTTTCCAAGCTGAAGGATATGCATGCTTCAAGTCACCATGGAATGAAGAGGTAGCAAGCAGTTAGCAGTGCCTTGAGTATGGGGTGGAAGAGGGTCAGGCTCTTAGGGTGTGGCCAGGTGGCATGTTCATTTGAGTTTTAGTCCTGCTGGCTCCTCCAGGAACCTGCCTGTGATATGTGATGGAACAAGACAAAGTCAAGCACTAGATCTTTTTCCCTTTGGGTTTAATTTGTCTACAGCCTGTTGTAGAGAAACATTTGTGTAGATGGCTACTAACATACAGGTTCCTGATATCCCAAACTGGCATTTCTTACAGAGGAGGGATTGCTGGTTTGGGAAAGTATGGGCCACTTTCTTATCAGGAGAGTCTTTGGTATGTTTCTAAGCTTCAACCCTTTTTGCTGCTGGTTACAGTTATTTGGCCTTTACTTTTTTGGTTTTATAAAACTCGAAGTAACTGACCAAAAGTCACCAGCCTGCACAAAGGTTTGATCAGCAGCTTTGCATATCCTTTTTTTTTTTTTTCTTAATTTTCACTGCGTCTGTCAAATGTGGGGCTGAGGACTGGGCTATGAGAATTGGACACTTAACTTCTATTTATGTACATTGATGCTTACCTCAAAGGAAGGCAGCATCTGCTTCCTTGCCTTACCTGATCATTTCTGGCTGTTTAATTCTCTTCTTATCCTGTCCCTTCTTAATTTCATTGAGTGTAGCGTCATTCCAGGTAGAATCATTTTTGTGTGGTTACTGTTGTCTGCTTTCCTGCCCTGACTCAGTATGGCTTGGGGAGAGGAAATGGGAAGGCTTCATGGGGGAGAGATGTGGACTCTAAACTTGTGTAATGGTCTGGGATCAGAGCTGGAGCTTTCTGGGAGTGGGAGGAGTGAGATGGTGCTCATCTTCAGTTGGGGATTAGGGATTAGGGAATAGTTCATCAGGAAGCCATTCTCAGTGTGGCTTGTCCAGCCTCCTGCTGCAGGTTGTAGTGTGGAAGGAGCACAGGCCTTACGCATGAGGTGTTCTTTGGCAGGTTTTAAAGTATCTGTGCTGCTGCAGCTCTAGCCTTTCTTTTTCTTGGCACTGTGGGACCTAGCACATCTTTTTCTTCTATCATCTCATTCATCCGACTTCTTCCCTGCAGATTCAGGTCATCGAAGATGACAGAAACAACCGGGGTTCAGAGCCATTTATTACTGGTGTACGGGGCCAGGTGCCACCCTTAGTCACTACCAACTTCCTGGTGAAAGACCAAGGTGAGAAGGGCATACATCCTCCCTAACAGGCCTTTGCTCCAAGGTTATCAGCTTCTGGTTGGATGTTTTTGGCAGTCTTTAACCAGAGACCAGTCCTTATGTGGGGAAAGATGTCATCAAATCAAGCACATGTGGAGGTGATGGAGTAGCGAGACTCTCAGATGGAGGACTGGTATCTGCAGGAATTCTGCAATCTGACCCAGGACTTCTACCTCTTCCTTCAGGGAATGCAAGTCCCCGCTACATCCGATGCACATCCTATAATATTCCTTGCACATCTGACATGGCTAAGCAGGCTCAGGTGCCCCTGGCAGCTGTCATCAAGCCCCTAGCAAGGCTGCCCCCTGAGGAGGTAAGTCAGGGAAGGGTGTAAAATATAATGGAAAGGGGGGATGAGGTGGGAATTAGGATGCTTTCTGTATGTGATCCTAGTTGGCATGATGGCATGACTAGGCAGGACAGGATGGCGTCTTTAGTCGCTTCCTTCCTGGGGCTTGTGGCTGAAAGAATTGTAGAGATGACAGCAAAACCCCAAGAAATTGCAGTGTGGGACTAGGGTTCATAGGAGGAGCTGGGGAACACAGCTGGATATAGGAACATCTTATTGCATGATCATCTCTATGAGATAAGCATTCTGTTTTTTTCTTGACCCCAGTAGGTTAGGAATATTAGGACAGCATACAAGAGAAAAGGTTATTAGGTTCCAATACTGCATCCCTCACCTGGTTTGAGTCCTGATCTCCAGTCCCTGAAACCAGTGTGGAAAAAGAACAAGGCAGCTCTTTTTCAGGCCTTGATAGCTTACTCTCATGTTCATGCCTCACTGATCTAAATTAAAATGGAGTTCTCTGGACCTGGAAGCTCAAGGCACTGTTTATATTCTGCTTCTGTCCATCCCTTTCTGTGTGTTTTTCTTTTCTCTTTCTGGTTCCCAGTCGGGATGCCTGGATACTGTTCCCTTACAAAAAGTGACATCTACCTGGATCATTAATTGGGTGACACAGAATTCTGTGGGTGAGGGAGAGAAATGTCAGGGAAGGAAGCAGAGGTTAAGATCCCTAGAGCAGGGGCTGGGGATTTGGCTTAGTGGCATAAGTGCCTGCCTTGCAAGCACGTGGTCGTGAGTTCGATCCCAGGTACAAAAAAAAGATCCCTAGGGCAGGAGTAAAAAGGATTGAAATTAAGGCCAGGAACAGGAATCCTGGGTGATCGCTGGCTTCCCCTTTGTACACCCATGACAGCCCGTGGCTTGCTATGGCAAATCTCACAGTCCCTCTTCTCTTCCAGGAAGAAATGCAGTCTGGGAAGAGAGTAAAAAGAGGGAATGGTGGAATGTAGACTCCTTTGGACATTTTCCTGTGATCATTACCCACATCCTATGTCCTCATCCTTTTCCAATGTGCTCCTTCCAGAAGCACTTGCCCCTTTTCCCTCCAGGTTGTTCTTTCTCATCTGTTACCATACGTGTTAACTGCTGTAGCTTTGCTCTATGTCTGAGCCTCTCCCCTTTGCTCCTTAGGCTTCACCGTATGTCGTAGACCATGGCGAATCTGGCCCCTTGCGCTGCAATCGCTGCAAAGCATACATGTGCCCTTTCATGCAGTTCATCGAGGGAGGGAGGCGCTTTCAGTGCTGCTTTTGCAGCTGTATCAATGACGGTATGACTATGGAAGCTGGTATTTGGGGAGGAGAAGGTCCTGATGACATTTTGATTGTTTTCCTCTTTAGTTAATGAGGGTCCATTTTTCAGGAACTGGAAACAGGGTGCATGTGAGAATGTGGGATAGCTCAGCTAGGGCCAGATGTACTAAGATTGAGCATGGACCCTTTGAATAACATTCTGCATACTCCCTGCAGTTCCCCCCCAGTATTTCCAACATCTGGATCACACCGGCAGACGTGTGGATGCTTATGACCGTCCTGAGCTATCCTTGGGCTCTTACGAATTCTTGGCCACTGTAGATTACTGCAAGGTGAGGGAAGGTAGAGGGAGAAGAGGCTTTGGGTGGAAAATAATGAAACAGCTAAGGATAGCTGTTATCATTTCTCTTACCTCTGCCTGCTTTCTTTGATGCTGGCTACTTTCTGGTCAGTTGACCTGCTCAATTGGCCCCTTTCCTCCCAACATTTCCTTCTTCTTCAGAACAATAAGTTCCCCAGCCCTCCTGCCTTCATCTTCATGATTGATGTCTCATACAATGCCATCAGAACTGGTCTCGTTAGGCTCCTCTGTGAGGAGCTTAAGTCACTGTTAGACTACCTACCCAGGTAAGTGTTGTGGAGCTGAGGTGCTTCCTTTGGCTGATATTGGGGTGTCTGGGTTGATGGTACTGGCAGAGCCCTATGTCCTGAGGAAGTAATTGGTGGATAACGTGGTAAATCTAAATAACTGTCACCCTTTACAGGGAAGGTGGGGCAGAAGAATCAGCAATCCATGTTGGCTTTGTCACCTACAATAAGGTGCTCCACTTCTACAATGTGAAGAGCTCATTGGCCCAACCACAGATGATGGTTGTATCTGATGTGGCTGACATGTTTGTGCCATTGCTAGATGGCTTCCTAGTCAATGTCAATGAGTCTCGGGCAGTCATCACCAGGTAAGAGCCAGATCATGAGGGTAAGGGGGGTAGAGAGAGTACAGTCGTAGAAGGGCAGGGAGCCAGGCAAGGTAGCACATTCCTGTATTCCCAGGTATTTAGGGGACTAGGCAGGAAGATCATAAGTTTGTAAGTCCAGCATAGGTAACTTAGTGAGGCGCTGTCTCAAAATAAAAAAATAAAAAGGGCTAGGGATGTAGCTTAGTAGTAGAGCACTTACCTAGCATGATGGAGATCCTAGCTTTATTCCCTAGTACTGCAAAAAATAAGAAGCAAAATGAAACCAAAAAATGGCCAGAAAAGGCTGAGACAGGAAGATCACTGCAAATTCAAGGGCAGCCACTGCTACATAGTGAGTTCAAGGCCAGTGTGAACTCATAGTAAGACCCTGTCTTTAAAAAAAAAAAAAAAAAAGGCCGGGTAGTTGAACAGAGGAGTTTGTAGTGAGGAAGGGGCTGTAGCTCAGGAGTTTTCACAGTCTGGGGGCCAGGTGACTCTTAGGGAAATTGAGAAAGAGCCATAGCAATCTGGGTACTAATTTGGGTTATCTCCCATCACCTATCTCTTCAGCCTACTGGATCAGATTCCAGAAATATTCGCAGACACAAGGGAAACAGAGACAGTATTTGCACCAGTTATCCAGGCTGGGATGGAGGCCCTGAAGGTAAGGCTGGAGTCCCAGACAACGTCCTGTGTCTTGATTTCCTCTGACCATCTTTGGCCCCCTGGAATACTGTATTCACTTTCTTCAGTGATTGATGGCTGTCCAGTAAGTCAGCTTGTCTGACACTTGGTACTGAAATGAAGAGGGAAGGGATGAATAAATAAGGATGGGTGAACAAAGGAAAAAAATGAACAAGTAGTGCTATCTTCTTTCCTAGGCTGCCGAGTGTGCAGGGAAGCTGTTTGTGTTCCACACATCCTTGCCCATTGCAGAGGCTCCAGGGAAGCTAAAGAACAGAGATGACAGGAAGCTGATCAACACAGACAAAGAGAAGGTGTGGGACTGGAAGGTGGGGGGAGGACTTTCCATTACAGAAGGTGGTGACACTTCCCAGTATCCACTTGTAACTTTCTTAAGGGACCATATTCATATGTCACGTCTGTGACTTCCAGCCTGCTGCTCTGCTCCCACACCATCTACCCCATTTTAGTCTAAAACCTGTGATGGACTTTTTCTTAAAGAGCACTTTTTACTACTGTTACAAACGCTTAGCTAGTAGATG
Source organism: Dolichotis patagonum (assembly GCA_004027295.1). Lineage (NCBI taxonomy): Eukaryota > Metazoa > Chordata > Mammalia > Rodentia > Caviidae > Dolichotis > Dolichotis patagonum. Next base: position 38,244 of record PVJX010009279.1, on the reverse strand, counting down.
TGAAGTCTTAGAAGTATTTGAGTATCCCATATTACATTATCACATACACAGTTTTGAAAGAGGGCAGAGCTGAGATGTTTGAATATTTCTTCTACTTCCCACCAGATTCTGTTCCAGCCTCAGACAAGTGTCTATCAGACTCTGGCCAAAGAGTGTGTGGCCCAAGGCTGCTGTGTAGACCTTTTCCTCTTCCCTAACCAGTATGTGGATGTGGCCACACTCTCACTTGTGCCCCAACTCACTGGTGGCTCTGTCTACAAATATGCCTGCTTTCAGGTACAGTGTGGGATTCTGGGTTGCAGGTGGCAGCAGGGCCAGGAGTGTCTTGCTTACATGTGGAGAGGCTATTTAGCTGCTGACTCATGAGTAAGAATTGTGTTTCTCGTGCACAGTGACTCATGCCCTTAATCCAAGCCACGTGGGAGGCTGAGGCAGAATGATCACAGATTTGACTCCAGCCTGGGCAACTTAATGGGACCCACTCTCAAAATAAAATTTAAAAAGGACTAGGTGTAGCTCAGTGGTCGGTTGTTTGCCTAGCATGCACCAAGACCATGGTTTCTATCACTATGACCACAATTAAAAAAAAAAAAAAAAAGAATAGTGCTGGAGGAGTGTAAAGTGAACCCTGAGAATGCGGCAGTTAAAAGACTGGGTCTTGGGAACAGCCTGGCCCCACCATTTGCTGGCTGTCTGGCATAGAATAAATTATTCATTTACTTCTTCCTTTGTTCTTTCATCTGTAAAATGGGGTTTTAATATTTCTTAAGATTTGTGTACAGAATTAAATAATTATATGTAAAGCATTCTGTGTGGCACCTGGCATGTACCTGGATGCTTAAAAGCTGTCACTGTCATTATCATCATCATTCACCCTTCCTAATGATTAAATAGGCTTATGGAGCGAAGAGGGCAGGGAGACTGACTGCAGAGTGAGCTCTGTGCTCAGTGATGTGACTCTGGGCAGGTGGAAAATGATCAGGAAAGGTTCCTGAGTGACCTTCGTCGTGATGTACAGAAGGTTGTTGGCTTTGATGCTGTGATGAGGGTCCGCACAAGCACTGGTAAGTCTGGTTAAAGAGCAGGTGACAGGCAAACCTGAGAGGGAGGCACATGGCACCTGTCACGCCTGACCCCTGTCCCTGTGGCCTCAGGTATCCGTGCCGTAGATTTTTTTGGCGCTTTCTACATGAGCAACACCACAGATGTGGAGCTGGCTGGGCTGGATGCGAACAAGACGGTGACTGTGGAGTTCAAGCATGATGATCGGCTTAACGAAGAGACTGGAGCCCTCCTGCAGGTGGCAGGCGGGAGGAGGCAGGGGCTCTCGAGGAAGTGCTGGGAAGTGGATGAGCGGGTAGAGAGGACAGGAAGAAGTGCTGGGGGAGGAATGGCTCATGCCTTTCTTCGAGTTTAATACAGCAAAGGGGCAGCTACTTCGGAGCATTTTTGTGAGGGAGGGGTGTGAGCTCCCCCTTTCTCCCTCCCCTAGTGTGCCCTGCTTTATACCAGCTGTGCAGGGCAGCGTCGGCTCCGCATACACAACCTGGCCCTGAACTGCTGCACCCAGCTAGCTGATCTGTATCGGAACTGTGAGACTGACACGCTCATCAACTACATGGCCAAGTTTGGTAAGGGTGGAGGCAGGGCAGGGTGGGCTTGGGGCTGAGATGGTCCAGTCTGGTGAGCGATTCAGCATTCCTGGGTAGGTGTGATGCTGGGAACACACATGATGGGTGGCTGACAGTGGTGCTGCCTCCCTTCCCCATCCAGCATACCGGGGTATCCTGAACAGCCCCGTGAAGACTGTGCGTGACACTCTCATCACCCAGTGTGCCCAGATCCTGGCATGTTACAGAAAGAACTGTGCCAGCCCCTCTTCTGCAGGACAGGTAGGGGCAAGTATGTTGCTAGAGGGGTTAGGGGTACAATGTTTTGAATATGGGAGAATTTCTCATGGTCATTGACTTTATTTTGGTAAAACTGCCAGTTGATCCTTCCTGAGTGCATGAAGCTACTTCCAGTTTACCTGAACTGTGTATTGAAGAGTGACGTCCTACAGCCTGGAGGTGAAGTCACTACTGACGACCGCGCCTATGTTCGACAGCTGGTTACCTCCATGGATGTGGCTGAGACCAACGTCTTCTTCTACCCTCGGCTTCTACCACTGGTGCGACTGAGAGTTGGAGTCTGAGACACTCCTTTGAGAAAAGAACTAGGAGGAGGAGGGGAGGCAATCCTATATGTGAATTTATTTCATTTCACACACAGTTACTGAGATCACCGAACTGGTGTCTGGGAACTTACTTTCTAACTTCTGTGTATATGTGGAAGGGTGCAGGTCTGTCTATGGCTCTTGGTGACCTTTTTCCGCTTTGTTTTTGTCTAGACAAAGTCTCCCATTGAGAGTACCACTGAACCACCAGCAGTTCGAGCATCTGAAGAGCGTCTAAGCAATGGCGATATATATTTACTGGAGAATGGGCTCAACCTCTTTCTCTGGGTGGGAGCAAGTGTCCAACAAGGTGTCGTCCAGAGCCTTTTCAATGTTGCCTCCTTCAGTCAGATCACCAGTGGCTTGGTGAGGGCTGGGGGTCAAGGATGTGGAATAGTTTGTGATGTGAGCAGGAACCCTTTGTGTATTAGGCAGTACAAGTACAGTATTTGTGAGGAGGTGGAGGGGAGGGTGCTCTCATTCTTCCAAGCTTATTTCTGGTAATGTGTAACTCTGTTCTGCCCCTTAACTGAACTCAGAGTACTTTAAGGATGAATGAATTTTTATGTTTCAGAGTGTCTTGCCAGTTCTGGATAATCCACTGTCCAAGAAGGTTCGAGGTCTCCTTGATAGCTTAAGGGCACAGAGATCACGGTACATGAAGGTAACACTTATCAGAATGCTGATCTTACCTTTTAAGCTCTCACTTGGGAGATGGGTGGGAAGTGGATGAGTGAGGAAGTCATGGAATTCTGAGTGTGCTGTTTCCTTTGGCCCTGCCTTACCACTACACATTCTGGCCATAGCTTGTCGTGGTGAAACAGGAAGACAAGCTGGAGATGCTGTTCAAGAACTTCCTGGTGGAAGACAATAGCCTGAGTGGGGGAGAATCCTATGTGGACTTTCTCTGTCATATGCACAAGGAGATTCGGCAGCTTCTAAGCTAAAGCAAGTGGGTAAATGGCACAGGGTCCCAGGCCAGCTTCCAGGAAACACCCCAGGATGGCAGAGAAATTGGGACAGTTCCATATCTTATAAGTCATTGTAAGCTGACTTCAGTCTCTTTGGGGGGAGGGGGAGGTATAAGGAGACACCTTCTTTCTGGGCTCAAGTATCCTACCACTGTCATGTCCTGCTGATGGAAGGTGCCCCATCCCTCACTCTACCCTCCTTTTCCTGCTAATCCTGTCGTAATGAATGTAGTTTCTCAGTTGACTGTATGATTTGGTGTTGGGGGTTTGGAGGCACCCAGACTCTGGCAATGTGTCCTTTTGGACTAACCTCCGAGAGGAGAAGCCAGCAGAGGCAAGGAGGAGTAGGGATCCCAGGCTTACTACAGGGGGTGGCTAATTCAGCTCAGTGTCATCAACAACTTCCTATATTAGGGATAAAACATCCAGGTGCAAAGGAGCTGGTGTGTAGACGATAGGTGGTGGAGAGAAAAGTGGTCTTTCTAGGCTGAGAGGTCAGCAGACAAGTTAGTTACTGAGGGAGGGTGGTTAGTAAGCTTTCTCTCTCTGCTCCCACTGCGTGTGCTGTCCCCTGAAATGATTGCTGATCACTTCGTGGATAGAGGCACATTCTCAGAGACATGAATGAGCCTGGAAACTAAGTTGCAAAGTGTATTAACACACTTGGGAGAGGTCCCGACACTGGATGGTTCTGTAGGGAGCCTGATCATCAACTTGCAATACCTCACAGAGCCAGCCCACATACACCCAGCTCCCACTGGAAATACCGCTTCTCCAAGCTGGAGTTGCTGGGGAGAGGCAGAAGCAGCTGGAGCCCTGTCCTCTCCGGGACACCACTTGGGCATTGGTATGGACTGAATGGCTGACAAGTTACTTTCCAACCCAACTGTCTGGGGCAGGACAAGGGCTAGGATGGACGGCGGCCAGGCTTGCCTGCTCCCAGCCTGGGATGCCCCTGCTCTGGACCTCTCATTTCTCTTCATTGGTTTATTTTTCAATGCATCTTTAATTTGTAAAGAAATAAAATAAATTGTAACCAGTAGCTTTGTCTTACTTGGGATGGTGTCAGATAAGCCTTGCCCGCTAGTGGAGCAGAGCTGCGCATGCGCCGCGTGTCCCCGTGGCATACGACCTCGTCCCCTCGCGACTCGCCACTGGGCGGGGTCTGGTGCCGTCGGACGGGTGTAGGCTGCAGGACTGGACATGGCGGCCGGTCATGTTGGAGCCGTGCTGGCCGCCCTAGGGGTGCTCAGTGTGTGTGAGGCCAGCGGCCTTGGACCCGCGGCGGAAGGCGAGGCCAGCGAGGAGGCAGCGTGGGTGGAACCGTGGGACGGGTCGGTGTTCCGGACGCCCTCTGCGCTGGGTGCGGTAGGGGTGTCGCGCCGGCCCGGGACTCCGCGGCCAGAGCTGGAGGAGACCGTGGACTTGCCAGTGCTCCTGTGGTGGAGCCCGGGGCTGTTTCCCCACTTTCCCGGCGACTCGGAGCGTATCGAATGCGCGCAAGGCGCGTGTGTGGCGTCCCGGGACCGAAGGGTGCGGGCGGACTTGCGGACGCGGGCGCTGCTCTTCTACGGTACTGACTTCCGCGCGTCGGAGGCGCCGCTCCCGCGCCTGCCGCACCAGAGCTGGGCGCTCCTGCATGAGGAGTCGCCTCTCAATAACTTCCTGTTGAGCCACGGCCCGGGCATTCGCCTCTTCAACCTCACTGCCACCTTCAGCCGCCACTCGGACTACCCGCTGCCGCTGCAGTGGTTGCCCGGGGCCGCCTACCTGCGCCGCCCGGCGCCTCCGCTCCACGAGCGAGCGGAGTGGCGCCGCTACGGCTACGCGCCGGTGCTCTACCTGCAGTCCCACTGCGACGTGCCCGCTGACCGCGACCGCTACGTGCGTGAGCTCATGCGCTACATCCGGGTGCGTGCGTGAGGCCGGGCCGTGGGATGGAGGGAGGCGGGCGGGCGAGGCGCCCGGGACCTGGGGACATGGGGCCACCAGCCGGCTCTGGTGACGCTGCCCTGTACTCCGCTTAGGTGGATTCGTATGGGAAGTGCTTGCAGAATAAGCAGCTGCCAACTGCGCGATTGCAGGACACATCCACTGCCACCACTGAAGATCCAGAGCTCCTGGCCTTCTTGTCCCGCTATAAGTTCCATCTGGCCCTCGAAAATGCCATCTGCAATGACTACATGACCGAAAAACTGTGGCGCCCCATGCACCTGGGCGCTGTGCCAGTGTATCGCGGCTCCCCTTCTGTGAGGGACTGGATGCCCAATAACCACTCCATCATCCTTATCGACGACTTTGAGTCCCCTCAGAAACTGGCCGAGTTTATTGACTTTCTGGACAAGAATGACGAAGAGTATATGAAATACCTGGCTTATAAGCAACCAGGGGGTATCACCAACCAGTTCCTCCTGGATAGCCTGAAGCAGCGGGAGTGGGGAGTGAACGATCCTCTACTTCCTAACTACCTTAACGGCTTCGAATGTTTCGTCTGTGACCATGAACTGGCTCGGCTAGACGCCGAGAAGGTCCATGCTGCCTCTCTTGGGGACATTCCTGTCCCAGAGCCTCACATCGCCCAGCCCTCACACATGGACTGCCCAGTGCCCACACCTGGCTATGGCAACGTGACAGAGATTCCTGAGAATGACAGGTAGGGGTTACTCACATTGGCTTGAGCTGCTGTCAGATCAAATTACTTATTTGCTTATTGTGAGCCAGGAACCTAGCGCTAGGTATTGAGAGGAGCAGGAGAAAATTATGACATGGGCTCATTCTGCCTACAAGGGGTGAAGTAGTTGGTGAAGTGAGGCAAACTGGAAAAGATGAAGATGAAAATATAAGAGGTGACAACACATGAAAATCAGCTTATGTGAACAGTGTTTGCAATAGCAAACCAGAGCCGAGGGCTTGTGCAGGGAGATGATGAGGGAGAGAAGGTTGGGTAGATGAACTGGGGCAAGGCAATAAATAACTCGATATCCAGATTCAAAATTTTGAAATGTCCTTAAAAATCAACCTCATGATCAGGCATGGTGTTTGAGGCCAGCCTGCACTGCATAGTGAGATCCTGTCTCAAAAAAAAAAAAAAAAAATCCAGTTACTTGAGCACCTTCTGTGTGATGGGGGAGAGGATACATAGATTTCCCCCCCCTTTTGGTGGATTCAGTTCCCAAGACAGACAGACAGATACATACACACACACACACACACACAACCTACCTTGATTTGGTTAAGTTGTGTTCACCATGGACAGAATCGAAGGAATGTTTTCAAAAGACTGATAATTAACAATGATGGGCAGTGTTGCTGGAAAGGAAGTAAGCTACTGTAGTAGGTAGCACAAAGTGTTGACATTGCTGAATGAAGTCTGTGGGAAATGGAGTGGGAAAATGTGGAAGCCACTTGCAGCAAGCCACATCTGTTGAGGGAAAGGTGATAAGATTTAGTGGAGAAAAAGAGGCTTAGACAGTGGTCGGCTGAGGCCTGGCTGGACAGTGGATGGCAGCAGAGGGCTGCTCATGCACAGTACGCTGGTGGTGGTGTAATTTGTATAGTTTCTGTTGTGCATAATACTAAGACTTACTAGAGGAAAGATGTAAAACATTGGGCCGGGGATTTAGCTCAGTGGCATAAGCACCTGCCTGGCAAGTGCGAGGTCCCTGGTACAACAACAACAACAACAACAACAACAACAACAAAAAGGTTCTGGGGATGGCCAGCCATGTTTGTAACTCCAGGACTGAGGAGGCTAAGGCAAGATGACTGCTGTGAGTTTGAGGCTAGCCTGAAATACATAATGAGATCATCTCAAACAAACCAAACTAAATCATACCACACCAAACCAAAATAAAACATAACACAACTACTTGGGAGTGTAACTCAGTGGTAGAGCCAGGAACCAGCAAATCAGTTATTGTAACATGTTGGGTGGACTATGTGATATCTTTGTGTTTGTGGCTTCCTTTCTGTTACATTACTAGATTTATCTCATGTTTTCTTCCCTTTACATCAGATCAGATGTCCTAGCCAGATACCGAGTACTTGTTGCTTAAGATTTCTTTTGCTGCGCCGGGGATTTAGCTCAGTGCTACAAGTGCCTGCCTGGCAAGTGCAAGGTTGTGAGTTCCATTTCCAGTACAAAAAAAAAAAAAAAATTGCCCCATAGAAAGGCAGGATTCATCACTTGTGCTGTGGTTCCATAATCTACACCCCCATTTTGTTATTTCAGCTGGAAAGAGATGTGGTTGCAAGATTACTGGCAAGGACTGTACCAAGGGGAAGCCCTGACTGCCATGATCCACAACAATGAAACACAGCAGAGTAAATTTTGGGATTACCTAAATGAGATCTTCATGAAAAGGAACCAAAATCTCTAACCTTTATCTTGGAAGACCTAAGGAGTTCTTATTCCACCATGGCACATAAGGAGCATCTACTGCACAAGTCTTTAATAAACATTGTTTTATCATGGATTCAGTTATATCCACCAATATTTTATCTTAATGATGTGTAATAAAGTCTCAGCCTGTGATAAAAGAGCTTCTGTCCCAGCAGAGAGGGAAGCATCCAGGTCTCTGTTCAGTGAGAAAGAGGAGAAGCCTGAAACACTCATTTGACTCAAGGTGCTGGTTTACATTTCTAGCTATTTCATCTCTTCATTTGTGAGGTAAGATGGGCCAGGTTACGATGTAAAAATTCTGTTCTACTTCCAAACCCCGTTACTCAGTACTTTCCCCAAAATCTCTTCCCAAGCTTTACGAACTGTTACGTTGGTGGAAAAGCACAATCTCTGGTGCATTTTATTCCGGTTTTCTTTGTTTCTGAGATAGGGTCTCTCAGTATGCTGCCCAGGCTGGCCTCCAATTCCTGGGCTTAAACAGTCCTCCCACCTCATCCTCTGTATGCATAGCTGGCACTATAGGTCCATACCACTGCTCTTGGCTCATGGACTTGTCTTTTTTAATATTATTTTAATTGCCTTTTGTGTCAGTTTTTTTAATTTTTTTTTGAGACAGCATCTTTTTATGTAGTTCAGGCTGGTTTGAACTCACTATGTAGCTCAGGATGGCCCTGAACTTTGGTGATCCTCCTGCCTCAGCCTCCCAAGTCGTGGGATTACAGGCATGTGCCACCATGCCCAGCTAACATTCTAATTTTATTGTATTTTGTTTTTGTTTTTGTTTCTGAGGCAGGGTCTCACTATGTAGCTCAGGCTGGCCTTGAACTCACTGTGTAGTCTAGGCTGGCCTTGAAAACTCATGGCAATCCTCTCACCTCAGCCTCCTGAGTGCTGGGATTACAGGTATGTACCACCTTGCCCAGCAACATTTTTATTTTTAATGAGTTTTTCCTTTTGGTTTTAGCACCTTTCCTCCAATTTCAGATGGAGATATACAAATCTTGCCATCATTGTTATTGCATGAAGGCTTCTTACTTAGGATTTCTTCTCATCTTGTAAATAGGTTCAACAGCTAATGTATGCCATGTCAATTTAATATAGTATTTTTTAGATCAAAGATGGAGACTAAGGCTGGAAATTATGGCAGAAAAGGTTGATGAATAGCCTAACTTACACATATTACTAATAATAATCTTCCATACAACTTAGACTTTTTTTTTAACTCACGACCTTATACTTGCAGGGCAGGCACTTATGCCGCTGAGCTAAACCCCCAGCCCCCTGAGACTTATTTTTTGATGGAACCTCCACCATGGTCCTAAACTCAAAGACAAGAAAAGGCAACAGAAGAAATTTAAGCCACCACAAGGGAATGGCTAAGAAAAGCCTTAGTTGGACTTGGGAATGCAGCCAAACTCTTCTATTTCTGTGATTTAAACATATAGCCTAATGAATGACAAGAAAGGATACCTTGGAAATTAGAACTACTCTAATTGTAAGGTATTAATGCTTTATCACTGAAGAAATTTCATAGCTTATCAAAATATATGATTGTAAATTTATATATATATATATATCTCCATATCTATGTCTATACTACATCTGTACACACACGCACACAGAGGGATATACACGTTAGATGCTTCAGCAACTAAGATCCATGCTTAATATTGTGACATCTAAGGATAAGAACAAGAAAAGCTATAGTTTAGGCTGGATTTCATTGTCTTTCTTATTTCCTGTTGGGATTTAAAGTCAGGGCCTTGCACATGCTAAGTATGTGTTCAGTCTTAAACTATATTCCTACTTTCATTTTATTTCTCAAAAATATATCCTTCATAATAGCGTGGAGGGTTTACTTAACCTGTTTGGTCTCTTTTAAAAAAGAATAAGAGAGGAGGACAGACCTTCAAAAATATACTTGTAAGCTAGGCATGGTGGCTGCATGCCTGTAATCCTGTCACTGGGGAGGCTGAGGATCCCTGTGAGTTCGAGGCTAGCCTGAACTGCATAGCAAGACCTTGTGTCTCAAACAAACAAACAAAAAACAAACCACTTGTGCTATGTATGGTGGCACATGCCTATAATTCCATCTACTCTGGTGGCTAAGGCAGAAGGATTGTTGTGAGATTGAAACCAGCCTGGGCTACAAAGTGAGCTCAAGGCAGCTTTACCTACATACCGAGACCCTGTCTCAAAAAGAAAAGTTTTTAAAGAAGGTTTGGGGATGGGCTGGGGATATAGCTCAGTGATAAGAGCTCTTGCCTACCACGTGTGAAGCCCTGGGTTTAATCCTCAGTTCTCGGGGGGGGGGGGAAGTTAAAATTTTATATAGTTGGCACTCACTAAAGAAATCATAGGAGTCTGCTAAGATTGCAATCTTTTTCAGTGCCGATGCCTACTGACAATGCAAAACATAATGCACAAGTGCAAATCTAGATTAGAATTCAGATTTTTTTTTAAAAAAACCTGGGATCGAACTCATGACCTTGTGCTTGCCAGGCAGGCGCTTAAGCCACTGAGCTATATCCCCAGCCCCACTTACCTGTTTTATTACACATAATAAAATCTGAGTCCTGGGAAGCCTCTGAATCCTGAGTCCTGGCAAGCACAAGGTCCTGAGTTCTATTTCTGATACCAAAAAAACCAAAAACAAAAAAAAAACCCATAAGCAATAGTTATGCAAGGTACAGAATCTCCTTATCTCTCATCTAAGATATAATTCCCATTAATATTCCTTTAGCACTTTTTTTTTTTGGTACCAGGGATTGAACTCATGACCTCGAGCTTGCCAGGCAAGCACTTGTGCCACTAAGCTAAATCCCCAGCCCTTCCTTTAGCACTTTTATGTACAAAGTGATCCATTTGTTTATGAATTGTTGTTGCTGGAGAGGTAGGTCTGCTTTGTGCCCAGTGATTCTCAGGCTTTCCTCTTTATTCTTTTTTTTTTTTTGTACCAGGAATCAAACTCAGGACCTTGTACTTGCCCAGCAGGTGCTGTGCCCCTGAGCTATACTCCTGGCTTGGTTATTCTTACCATGTAATTACAGTATTCACAAAAAAGACAGGTGCTACAATTCCACCTGGGAAAGAACTAGGATTAACCACACTTATGAACTAAAACTTTGCTTTTCCTATGGAGAAAGCAAGCAATGTGAATTTTCTCTAATTTGGGGCCCCCTCTGCTCCATCCTATGCAGCAGCAGCATACTGCATACTCATGTCAGTTGTAGTTACTGTTGATAGAAGTGTCTTGACAGTCACTGTTGTTTTTACTTACACTGCTAGAGTGAGAGGGTGGAGCATAGTCTGATGTTTTGACTGCAAGTGTTGCTATTTTATATTATCATGGGTTTTATTTTGTATAATAAACTGCTTTTTATATATCTTCTGCTTGGTTATTTTTTAGGAGTGGGCATAATAAAGTTGAAAACTTGTAAAAATATTTTAAGTAATTTTTATGTAACAAGTATTTATTTATTTGCACTATTCTAAGCACTAGGAATTCAGCAATCGACAAGATACAAGATATTATCTTGTCTCTTGGTGGTTACATTTTACAATGGGTATTGGGAGTTAATAAAGCCATACACAGTAAAGTCAGATATGAGAAGTCAGGAACAGCATTTTTGATATGAAATGAGACTCGAGGGAAGGAAAGTCAGCTGTGCAGATATCAATAGGAAGATTCTGAATATCTGTGACAAATTTTTTTTTTTTTGTACTGTGAATCGAGCTCAGGACCTTATGCTTGCCAGGCAGAAGATGTGCCACTGAGCTATATCCTCAGTGACAAATGACTTTAACACTAAATTTACACATCCAAGTATTTAAATATTGCTACTCTAAAACATTTAATAACTACTACCTCATTCAAATTATGCTTCCATTACCAGAGACATTTCTAGGAGTTCATCTGGCAGTGTCTTGGGAACTCCTGACATCGTGTTTGGATGAGTGTGTCTCCTCCCAACCCCACCCCATGAACCCAGGGTGCACTGAGCTACATGTCTGCCCACTTCACTCAGCTAGGGTCTTGCTAAATTGCCTAGGCTAGGCTTAGACTTGGGATCCTCCTGCCTCAGCCTCCCAGAGTGCTGGAATTACAACCACTAAACCCAGCTAACTGAATTTTGTAAACAGCCAAGTCACTTAAGAACTAAGTCTGATGGTCGGGCATGGTGGTGCATGCCTGTAATTCCAGCAGTCAGGAGGCTAAAGCCGAGTTTGAGGCCATCCTGAACTACAGTGAGAGGTCTCGAAAACAAAACCAAGAATTAAGGCTGGTGAACTTTCACAGTCTATAAATAGGAATGACAGTACCAAATAGCTTTAGGAGACTGTCAAGGGGATTGACTTCAAAAGGTGTGTAAACCTCATCTTTCCCAGTGAGATCATTACAAACGTGGCATTGTGGGTTTATTAAAACAACGATTTCCCCAACCTCTCAAGGTTCATAGTTTGTTTAGATCCATCGTCTTTGCCCTTGTCTATGACAATCACCCGATAGCTGGTCACCATCAGAACAAGGGTCCACTTATGGGGGGGGGCTTTTCCTGGATGCCCCTGCTTCGTACTGCCCCCAGACTTCAGTGCTCACGAGTGAGCATGAAATCTCGAATCTTCTAACCTGCTGACAGCGAAGGACCCGCGAACATTCGAACCCAGAGTGCTCGCTACCAAATCCATGACCAGAGGTATGCGCCGCCGCGAACTGGTCTTTTTTGACTCCGTAGGGGTCACGTGGGGTCACGCACGGCACCGCGGTGGGTGCTGGGAGCGCGGCGCGCAATGGCGACGCCCAGCCTACGGGGACGCCTAGCGCGGCTTGCGAACCCGAGAAAACCTATACTGAAACCCAACAAACCTCTCATCCTAGCTAACCACGTTGGAGAGCGGCGCCGGGAGAAGGGAGGTGAGCAGTGGGAACTGGGTGTAGGCCCCGGAGCGGAAACTGGGGAAGGGACGGCTGGGAAGGTGAACTCTCACTGTGACTTGAAGGTTCCCCAGTTCTTCCTCTCCAGAGGCGACGTGTATCACAGAGATGTCGGTGATGATGGCTTGCTGGAAGCAGAATGAATTCCGCGACAGTGCGTGCAAAAAAGAGATCCAAGACTTCTTTGATTGTGCTTCGAGGGCCCAGGTGACAGCTCCTGGGTTGCATTCTCGAGAAGAGAATGGGGAATACAATTTATAATCCTTTCAGTCTTCTTACAGGCCATAGGAAAGAAAGGGCCCCATTCATTTGAGGGCCACTTCACACACCAGCGTGGGAAAAGTTATAGGTTTTTTTTTTTTTTTTTGGAAAGGGGGTTCGTTTTTTCAGATAGGGTCTTGGCTTATGTAGTTCAGACTGCCCATGAATGCACTGTGTAGCCCAGGCTGGCCTTGATTGGTAGCAGTCTTCCTGTCTCAGCCTTCCAAGTGCTGAGATTACAGTGCAGGTCACCACGTCTGGTGATTAAACAGTTTTTAAGGCTATGTGGTCATGACCTGTTTATTTCAGTTCTCTGGACTTAAGCGTTACTATAATTCTAATGTGAGATTGAATTAATACTGCATTATAGAATTTTTGGAGTGTGAAGGCTGGGCGTGGTGGCGCACTCTTGTAATCCCAGCACTCAGGAGGCTGAGGCAGGAGGATCGTTGCAAGTTTGAGACCAACCTGGGCTACAAAGTGAGCCCAAGGCCAGCCTGAATGGCATAGGGAGACCCTGTCTCAAAAAGACAAAAAAAAAAAATTTTTTTTTTTTCTGAGTGTGAAATTTAGTGAATGGGAAAATATATGCCTTGATAAATTTAAATTGCTGCTGAGCAATTGTTGCTAAATTGTCGCTGTTTGGAGAACTGAAGATAGTGAAGCTATCTAAGGACATATTGGTTTCTAGCCTTGATTTAACTGTTAGCTAGCATAGTAGTTTCAAATCATACATTTGTAGGTTCCAAGTCCCTTTTGTTGAAAAGGATTTTCATCCATCTCTTGGGACTGGTTAACATCTTACTGTGCTTTAGATATTCTAAAAACTATGAATCTCATGCCTCAAGTGGTGGTACACATCTGTAAGCCTCAGGAGGCTGAGGCAGGAGGATTGATGTGACTTCAAGGCCAGCCTGAATCGCATAGAGAGACCCAGTTTCAAAAAACTCCAACCAATCAAACAAATAAACAAAAGCTAAAACTATGGGCCTAGGTCAGGACAAACTTCATATATACTATTTTTGTTCTGTATTTTCAGGAAGCTCGAAAGATGAGATCAAGCCAGGAGACCCTGGGAGAGTCTGGAAGTTTACTTCCCAAGAAAGTGAATAAGTTGTTACAGAGGTTTCCTAATAAACCACACCTCATATGAAAATGGAAAAGCATTTTCAGTGATTACTGTCATTTCTGAGAACCATGCAGAGGCATTTTAAAAACATTTGCAACGCTGTGCCTCTTTTAAAGGGTAAAATGAGGCAAAATACTTCTTTTCACTTATCAGAGCCATGGTCTGGATGAAGTTATGCTTTATCTTGAAATAAAATTTTCTTAAGAGTGATTGGGTTTTCCTGTGAATTAAATATTCTCTTCTTCCTTTCTCCCCCAGTGCTAAGGATGGAACCCAGGGCCTCTCAAGTGCTAGGCAAGTGCTCTACTACTGAGCCATAATCCTCAGCCCTCCTTCCTTTTTTTGAACCCTGTATTTTCCTCTATATCCTGGAAGTTCTTTGCTTCCTGATCTGCTCTAGGATTTCGCTTCCTGCCGTTGAAGCCCTTCACACCATTTAGTGCTTTTGTCTTTGGATGCATTAAGGACACTGAAGTCTGTCTTTATGTAGGGCTTTTTTTTTTTTTTTTTTTTTTTTGGTACCGGGGATTGAACTCATGACCTCACGCTTGCCAGGCAGGCGCTTAAGCCACTGAGCTAAATCCTCAGCCCCATATGTAGGGCTTTTTGTTATCATCTGTACTTAGTGATCATATTTTTTGTATAGTCCCTGTAAGATGCTCCTTGAATAAAGTCCACAAGTTGGTGGCTCAGAGTTTCTGCAGATACATTTTTTTGACTCATGTAGTTAAAAATGTTTTTAAATTACTTGACCTTGAAAAGGAGAAACATTTTTACAGTTTTTAAAAATTAAAAACTCTTAACTTTTTTTTTTTTTTGAGACAAGGAGGGTCTCACTACATACTTCAGGCTGTACTTCTGATGTATTTAATGTTCCAGTGGGATAATTAAGTTAAATAGAAATCTTGTCCCCTCCAATTGCTTCCTCTTCCCATTGTCCTCATGCCTCACTATTGAACTGCCTGCTGCAAACAGGTGTTTTTGTTTGCCTTGTTTTTTGGTAGTATTGGGAACTGCACACAGGGCCTTCCCCCCAAGCCAAATCCCTAGCCTTTTATTTTTTCTATTTTGAGACAGGGTCTTGTTGAGTTGCCCAGACTATGCTCAGACTTGTGATTCTTCTGCCTCAGCCTCCCAGAGTGCTGAGATTATAGGCATGTACACCTTCTTTATAAATAAAGCCTTTTAGGATACTGGAAGAGGCTGTGTTTAGCCACTTCGGTTGTGAACTTGAATGGGGGAAAATTCATCTTTAACCACAAATGAAATTTAACATTTCAATTAGGATTATAGGTAACTAACCACAGTACTATCAGTAGTACTGTATGAAATCATGCATTCTGTTGTTACTGTTTTTTTTTTTTTTTTGTGCTGGGGATTAAGGGCAGGGTCTTGTGCATGCTTTACAGTCTACCACTGAGCTGTGCCCCCAGCCCTACTCATGGTTGTAATGTTTAATACGTTGTGTCAACTTTTGAAGTCTAGAAGTTTAACTAAGTAACTCAGCAGTTCTATATCCTAGGGTGTAGAGGAGTGCTTTTATTGTGCTAGGATGTTGTTCATTGTGTCAAATTGAGAAGTTTAGAAGTTTAAGTGACTTAGCAAGGGGCCAGGGTCCTCACTTTGTAAACATTCTGAGCCTGGGCAAGGGAAAGGCATGGAGATAGTATGAGTGTGCAGCACCCACCAAAGAGCTGGTAGCCTACATACAATGTAAGGGAGGAAAAGGGGCTTGCTCCCCCATTTTGCTCTTGTGGCTTTTGTTGTCTTCTGTGGCCTTGAATTGTTGCCACCTTGCTTGAAGCCAGCTGATTAGGGACTGAAACCTCCACAAACTGAGCTAAATAAATAAACCTTTCCTTCCTTTTGGACATCAGGTATTTTGTCTCAGCAAGAAGAGAGATAACCAAGACAATGGTAGTTTAACAACAAATTACAGTTTATTGTAAGTAGCTGAAGATATAATTCATAGTCATCACTAGGTTTATAACTAGTATCTACTACACTTCCTGCTAAATTTGTTTCCATATTTTTTACCCTGCTAGGGCTTGAATCCAGGCCTTCATGTATGCTAGACAAATGCTCCTCCACTGAACTTCATCCCCAGCCTAATACTGTCATTTAATGTGCAAATAAGGAAACACAAATTTTACAAATTTGTTTATATTAATTATATTACATTTATATTACAAATTTATTTCATTAATAATTTACTTTTCTTTCAATATAATGTCCTTTATAATTCTTGTATTTTGTGCACTTACAATTTTGGGGGAGAGTCATAGACTTCACTAGACTAATAAAGTGTCTATTAAAAGAAAAAAAGGCTAAGAATTCCTAGATTCAAAAGCCATACTGACCAAAAAATGACCATTTCCTGAAATCAAAGGTCTTTCTTGGTACTTACCCAGTTAATCCTTTGAAGTCTGGATTGTAGACTTCTAGACTACAATTCCCAGAAGATGATTCGCCCCTATGGCCTATCCGGAGTTAGGACAATAACTCCGTCCAATGGTTCCAGTGCTGTCTCTTGACAGCCTACGATTCCCGACACGCACGGCGGCTGTTTATTCCTTGGGGACATTATGGACACCGAGGTACAGCTAGAATCTGAAGTTGTTTTGTATATCTCCTGGGGTTGACTTCCTCTTATGGTGTCTTGCGAGTGGGCTCGAGGCAGGAAGAGAAAAAAAAAGGCAGGAAATGCAGCCATGAAAGAAACGTGTCCCCTACACCCGCCCGTACCCGGTCCAGTTCAAAAGCTCGCGAGGGCGGAAGTAGTGATGGCCGGCGCGGCCGGAAGTTCAGATCAGCTGATGGGGGAGGTGGCGCCGCAGCCTCTTAGAGGCCCGGGCCGTCCAGCGCTTCGTCCGGGCCCCGAGTCTCGGAGACTGGCCATAATCCCCGTTCGCACCTCGCTGTTGGGCAAGGCCCAGTCCCGTATCTCTTCCAGGCCCGAGATCCTCGCCCGGCACGGCCGCCCTGAGCGCCCCGGCCACCCCCAGCCCCGGCTCGCCCCTCAGGCCCCGGGCCTCCCCTCAGTCCCCGGCCGGCGGCCCAGGCCCCGGATCCGCGGGGGGGGACCCGGCCCCAGGGGGTGCGGGCCCCATGGAGCTGATGTTCGCGGAGTGGGAGGACGGAGAGCGCTTCTCGTTCGAGGATTCCGACCGCTTTGAGGAGGATTCACTCTGTTCCTTCATCTCCGAAGCCGAGAGCCTTTGCCAGAACTGGCGGGGATGGCGCAAACAGTCAGCGGGGCCCAATTCCCCCACCGGCGGCGGAGGCGGAGGTGGCAGCGGCGGTACCAGAATGCGAGGTGAGGGTGCCCGGGGGCAGGGGAGCGGGCCTGGGCTTGCTCGGGAGCTGTCTGGGACCTGGAGCTAAACCCGAGTTTAGGACGAACTTCAGGACTTGCTTTTCTGGCCCTCTAAGGGTGGGCTGGCCTCTCCACTCCCGTGTGTGTGTGCGCGCGCGCGTGTGCGAGAGAGAGAGGGAGAGACAATATCAGCGTCGAGCCAGGGAAATCCTGAGTTGTACACAAGGATCTTTTGTCGTTAACTTTGCTTTAGAGGTGGGAATGGTGGAGCCGAGGGGAGAATCGGCTCTCTGAACTGGAAATACTTCTCTGAGTTCAGCCTTTGGTAAACCAGAAGTAGACACACAAGAATGTGCTTAAGGAGCAGAGTGTAAAGAAGTGACCACTCGAGCTATGTCACAATGTTGCAAAGTACAGAACTACTTCGGGAAGTTAACCCCCGCTGCTCTAAGAAAAGATCCCATCCAGAGGAAAGTGGAGGTGAACTGTGAGAGGAAATTCTGTGGTTCATAAGGTTTGACTAGAGGTTTACTCCTGGCTGTGTTGAACATCTGTCAGAAGCTGAGGCTGTGACTAGCCTTAGATATCCATAATAGCCTTTGGGATCTCCTCATGGAACACTTTTTCAGAGCTTTGCTGTTTCTTTCGTCTTCGGATCTTTTAGTGAAATAACTGCAGCGCTAGGAATAATTTTGTATTTGTTAAAGAAGGTGGAAAGGAGAATGAAGGTCAGAGAAGCTCCACAGGCTTGGGGCTCATCAAAACCTGTGTCTGCCTTACTTGTGGCAGTTTTTGTCCTGGGCCTTAGTAGAGGCTGGCAGTCTTCAGGGGTTGAGGGGTTTAATTCTGTTCACACCATTTTAAGGGTCGTGTATTCCAAGCTCCTTGTGAACGTTTTTGGTGCCCTTTTGGGACCGAGAAATTTACATTTGTCACTTTTTAGTGCTAGTATTTATCCTCAGCTGGAGACACAGCACAGGCTTTGTGTGTGTATGTACCTACAGACACATACACACACCAATCACAAGCAGTTTCACTGTAGGTCTTCTCTGGTTTCCCTGCTTCATTCATATTTGCATGTGTGGGTGGCCTTGAGGCTTATAGCTCCCTCACTTTGGGGGAAGTAACTGAAATCATGATGCCGAAGATTTTCAACATATGATATCTTCTTGAAAAGGTTAAAATCTGAGAAAGCTTACCATTTCCATCTCACCCCTTCCACCTACGCTCTGGCCACCTTCAGTTGCTTAACTAAACAGATTAACTTTTTTTCAGTTGCTTAACTAAATAGGT
Source organism: Dolichotis patagonum (assembly GCA_004027295.1). Lineage (NCBI taxonomy): Eukaryota > Metazoa > Chordata > Mammalia > Rodentia > Caviidae > Dolichotis > Dolichotis patagonum. The sequence goes on along the minus strand of PVJX010009279.1, from coordinate 19,721 downwards.
TTACTTTTTCAGTTCTGTAATTTTGTAATCTGTTTTCCAGTGTGACTAGCCATCAGGTGAGATGTGCTGTCAGTCATTTTATCACTGCTTTTTGATGAAAGAGTGTAGAAAACTTTCTAGACTGTTAACTCCATCTACCCACACCAGATGATTCTAGGAGCAGCAGCTAAGGCTTCTGGGATAACTCTCTCCCCTGTGGTTCTTTCAGGGTATGAAGTCAGATTTTAGGGGTGGCAGAGACAGTGAAGACTATTGCTTGAGGTCACTGCTTAACTCTTCTGTGCTCTGGCCTGTCTTCCCTCCTTTGACAGGGGCCTGCAGTCATCTAGAGATGAAAGGAAGTAAAAAGGCATTCAGGGATGAGGATGCCAAAGGAGAGACATTAACAATGTAATGTGAACCTAAAGTGCTTGGAGTATGTAGGAAATTTGATGACAAGCACTGTGAGCAGGTTACCTACTGTGATCCTGGAATGTACCTTGGAACTCCCTGGCATCTTCTGTTCTTCTGAGGCTGAGGTAGCAGCCTGTGGCCCAGGGATTTCCTAGCCCCCAGAAGGAGTTTTAAGGGTTAGAGTTCCAGGTCTCCCTTTTCTTTTATAGTTGAGATGGGCCCTAGGATGTGGCAGTGGCAGTGCTACCAAGTAAGTATGGCCCTTTTCATTTCTCTGTCTTTTTCACCAACTCCAACCTTTGTGCCTAAAGATGGACTGGTGATCCCATTGGTGGAACTGTCAGCAAAGCAGGTGGCATTTCACATCCCTTTTGAAGTGGTGGAGAAAGTTTACCCTCCAGTGCCTGAACAACTCCAGCTCCGAATTGCCTTTTGGAGTTTCCCTGAGAATGAAGAAGACATTCGGTGAGGCCAAAAGACTGATGGTGGGGCCTGAGGTCCTGATATCCCACAGTCTGCGGGGCTTTCTGCAGAACAAATAAAATACTGTGTTTGGAGAGGAAGCTAAGGGGAGGAAAGGTGTGCCTTGGAGTTTCCTCAAGAGGCTGAGGATGGGTCTGCAAAGGGTTGTTGACTGGGTTGTGACCATGTTCTTTTATTCACCCCCTAGGCTATATTCATGCCTGGCCAATGGCAGCGCAGATGAGTTCCAGCGAGGGGATCAGCTCTTCCGCATGAGAGCTGTGAAGGATCCACTACAGATAGGTAAGAGTCCCATCGTGCCCTGTGGCAGCCTTGCTATTCCCATCACAAATTATGGAGAAGCCAGAGCAGGTTGTGTGAATAACTGCAGGGCCAGGGTCGAAAGTAGAGACCCAGGCCTTGGCAGCTCTCTCTGACCATGCATGTATTTTCCCCAGGGTTCCACCTGAGTGCTACAGTGGTGCCACCTCAGATGGTCCCTCCCAAAGGGGCCTACAACGTGGCTGTGATGTTTGACCGCTGCCGGGTCACTTCCTGCAGCTGTACCTGTGGGGCTGGGGCCAAATGGTGCACCCATGTCGTGGCACTCTGTCTCTTCCGCATCCACAACGTGAGGCCCTCCCAATTTATCCTGGCCCTATCCTCCGCTCCATCCCCCCCTTCTCTGCTGCATGCCCAGCCACAATGTGAGCCCCCTCACCTGCCCTACTCTGCCTGCCTGTCCCCAGCGCTACCTTCAATAAGCCTTTTCTCAGATGCTTCTGTTTCTGTTTTCCTTTCAGGCTTCTGCAGTCTGCCTGCGAGCCCCCGTTTCAGAGTCCCTGTCTCGGCTTCAAAGGGACCAGTTGCAGAAGTTTGCTCAGTACCTCATCAGCGAGCTCCCTCAGCAGGTAAATAAGCTTGGCCCACTCTTCACTCACCAGGTCCAAGGCTGCGTGCCAGGCTTCCTGTCAGCCGTGGCCTCATTGGGTTCGCCTGTGCCTTGTTCTCTCTACCTTTGTTCCTTTTCCCTTAGATCCTCCCCACAGCCCAGCGCCTCCTAGATGAACTTCTCTCCTCCCAGTCAACAGCCATCAATACTGTGTGTGGAGCCCCAGGTAAGAAGGGCAGTGGGAAAAAAGCAAGCTGTTAGGGCAGAGTGCTGCTTACTACAGGCTCATCCTGGGCAGGCGAATCCAGGCCCTGTCAATAGGTGACTGAACACCTGTCATCCTCAGACCCCACAGCAGGGCCCTCAGCTTCAGATCAGAGCACTTGGTATTTGGATGAATCAACACTCACTGACAACATCAAGAAGACACTGCACAAGTTCTGCGGCCCCTCCCCTGTGGTCTTCAGGTAAATTGATCTTTTTATACTGAGTCTGGGGGAGGAGGGACAGGGTGCATCCCTCAGGCTGCTGATGGAGTCTTTGTTCTGTTAGTACCCGTATCTCAACCTTCTCTTCCCTACACTGACACGATGCCTGGCATTGTGGGTGCTGATGATCTTGGACACTCATAGTGTGGTCTGGTTTTATCTAAAGAGAGCCAGAGTCATTTTTTTTTTTCCCTGTAACAGATTGGGAAATTGAGGCTGGGAAAGATGACGAATGTTGTGGCCACCCTTTTCCCTCTCTAGTCTGTATTTTGGGTCAGAGCCCTGTTGTGCTTTTGCCTGGTTTATTCAGCTCCATTTTAGTTGCCCTCTTCTGCCTGCAACTTTTCCAGCGATGTGAACTCCATGTACCTGTCTTCCACGGAGCCTCCTGCTGCAGCTGAATGGGCCTGTCTGCTGCGCCCACTGAGAGGCCGAGAGCCAGAGGGAGTCTGGAACCTGCTCAGCATCGTGCGGGAGATGTTCAAGCGGAGGGACAGCAATGCTGCCCCCTTGCTGGAAATCCTCACCGATCAGTGCCTCATGTACGAACAGGTAACCCTTAGACTTGGGCAGTTCCATGTGGCACTGTCTCCCTCATCCTCATTGTCCTCTTCCTGACTTCCTGATGGAGACACTGGGCAGCATGGCCTGAACTTCTGAGCTGTCAGGCACATCTCACAGCCCTCTCTGTCTCCAGATAACAGGTTGGTGGTACAGTGTGCGCACCTCAGCTTCACACAGCAGTGCCAGTGGGCATACAGGCCGCAGCAATGGGCAGTCAGAGGTGGCAGCCCACGCATGTGCCAGCATGTGTGACGAGATGGTCACATTGTGGAGGCTGGCTGTGTTGGATCCTGCCCTCAGCCCCCAGCGGTGAGTGTTCCCCAGGGTGATCACAGCACTGACAGGGCCGGACGGATCCCTTACCTTCTTATGTACAGAGACATGGCTGCTGTTTTATTCCCATCTCAGGGAGGTGGGACTGCTGGACACTAGGGTAACCAGGGATTTAGGGGGCTTTTTCTGACAGGCTCTCTACTTTTCTTTCTGTAAATGGCACCCACTTTACAAAACTCCAGAGTGCTGCACTGGTGTCTGTGGGGCTGGCTCAGGAAGAGCTTCCCTGCAGGCTCTCCCCAGACCTCTCTTCCAGTACATATCTGCTCCTCCCACTTGCAGTGCAGCCTGCTGGTCTGGCCATCCTCTCAGTAGCCTCCTCCCCTCTGCCCACAGCCGCCGGGAACTGTGTGTGCAGCTGCGCCAGTGGCAGCTGAAGGTGATTGAGAATGTAAAACGAGGACAGCACAAGAAGACCCTAGAGCGACTCTTTCCTGGCTTCCGGCCAGCGGTTGAGGCCTGCTACTTTAACTGGGAAGAGGCCTATCCACTTCCTGGTGTCACCTACAGCGGCACTGACCGGAAGCTGGCCCTCTGTTGGGCCCGGGCCCTGCCCTCTCGGCCAGGAGCCTCACGCTGTGGGGCTCTGGAGGAGTCCCGAGATCGGGATCGGCCCCGACCTTTGCCTGCTGAGCCAGCTGTGCGGCCCAAAGACCCTGGGGCCAAACGCAAGGGATTGGGTGAGGGGATGCCCTCATCACAGCGGGGTCCTCGCCGCCTGTCAGTTGAAGGGGGAGACAAGGCTCTGCATAAGATGGGTCTAGGTGGGGGCAAAGCCAAGGCACTGGGTGGGGTTGGTGGTGGGGGCAAAGGCTCAGCAGGCAGTGGAAGCAAGCGACGGCTGAGCAGTGAGGACAGTTCCCTGGAGCCGGACCTGGCAGAGATGAGCCTAGATGACAGCAGTCTGGCCCTTGGAGCAGAGGCCAGCACCTTTGGTGGATTCCCTGAGAGCCCTCCGCCCTGTCCTCCCCCTGGTGGCTCCCGAAGCCCTGCCACCTTCCTTCCTGAGCACCCAGACACTTATGAGGAAGATGGTGGCGTGTACTTCTCAGAAGGACCTGAGCTTCCTACGACCTCTGCTGGTCCCCCTGGCCTCCTGCCTGGAGAGGTCTGTACCCGGGATGACCTCCCTTCCACAGATGAGAGTGGCAGTGGGCTCCCCAAAAACAAAGAGGCGGCCCCTGCAGTTGGAGAGGAAGATGACGACTACCAGGCCTATTACCTGAATGCCCAGGACGGGGCTGGGGGCGAGGAAGAGAAGGCTGAGGGCGGGGCTGGGGAGGAGCATGACCTGTTCGCCGGGCTGAAGCCTCTGGAACAGGAGAGCCGCATGGAGGTGAGGGGCTGTTGAGGCCGGGAGGGGCGGAGGGAGGTCTGGGTGCTCTTTGACCTCTGCTGGTAGGGCCTTCTGACTCTAGTGAGAAGTGTCAGGACATTAATGTGACTTAGATCCTATAGCAGGCTCTGCTCCTAGCTGCAGTCTGTTCTCTTCACTGCTGCTTCATTGATCTTTGAAATGTCTGATTGTGCTGCCCTGCTGCTCAGTTCTCTTTAGTGGTTTCCCATTGCTCTTAGGATAAAGTAAAGGTCCGTGGTATAACTTGTTAGGCTGCACTTGGCCTGATCTTTGCCAGCTTCCTGCCTCTGGCTGTTGTACCTTGCCTTCTATGTAGCCAACTCACTCGGGGAGCTGGTGTGCTCCCCTCTGCCTCACACACATTGGCTTCTCTACCTGACTGCTATCTCCTAACCCTGCCTGGTTAGCTCCTGTGCTGCTTCAGATCTCAGAGGCCTCAAAGACCACATCCTTTAGGGATCCTTCCTCCTTTTTGCTCCTCGGCCCCATGTCCCAGTGAGCCTTTCTACCTTCCTGTCCTCCTCTTGACCTATCCCAGGAGCACAGCAGCACACCAGCTTGTTCATTCATGTCTGTCTCTAACTACATGGAGCTCCTGTGATGTACCCAGGACTAGGACAGGCTCCAGAGTATGGCAAGCGCCCAAGGAGTGTGGGCTCTGGGAGGGGGCATCGTGTCCTGCCTCTGCAAGTTGGGCTTCACCCTGTTTGGTCCCATATTCCCCCTCCAGGTGTTATTTGCCTGTGCTGAGGCCCTGCACGCACATGGCTATAGCAGTGAGGCCTCTCGCCTCACTGTGGAGCTTGCCCAGGACCTGCTAGCCAACCCACCCGACCTCAAGGTAGAGCCGCCCCCTGCCAAGGTGAGAGAGACCCCCTTTCTCTACCTACCCAGGCCCACTGACTTGTAACTTGCTCCCATGCCCTACCCCAAGTGAGAGTCTCTTTCTGCCTCCACTGAGGTGAGTCAGACTCATCTGTCTGCTTTCTGTGCTTCCCTCTCTAGGGCAAGAAGAACAAAGTATCTACGAGCCGCCAGACCTGGGTGGCTACCAACACCCTGACCAAGGCGGCCTTCCTGTTAACAGTGCTGAGTGAGCGCCCAGAGCACCACAACCTGGCCTTCCGTGTTGGCATGTTCGCCTTGGAGCTGCAGCGGCCCCCGGCTTCTACCAAGGCCTTGGAGGTCAGAGGTTCTGTCTGAGCCATACCCCTTAGTTTCTTCAGAGCCTTGCGCCTTAATCTCTACTTCTCTACCTGACTGCTGTCCCCTAACCTTGCCTGGTTAGCTCCTGTGCTGCTTTAGATCTCAGAGGGCTCAAAGACCATATCCTTTGAGGTGCCTTCCTTGTTTTTGCTCTTTGACCCCAAGTCCTAATGAGCCTTTTTACCTTCCTGTCCTCCTCTTGACCTATCCCAGGAGCACAGCAGCACACTAGCTTGTGCATTCGTGCCTGTCTCTGTAACTACATGGAGCTCCTGTGATGTACCCAGGACTAGGATAGGCTCCAGAGTATGGAGTAGAAAGAGTGAGCTCCTTCCTGTGCCTTCAGGTAAAGCTGGCGTACCAGGAGTCTGAGGTGGCTGCCCTGCTCAAGAAGATTCCTCTGGGTCCCAGTGAGATGAGTACCATGCGATGCCGGGCAGAGGAGCTTCGGGAGGGGACGCTTTGTGACTATCGGCCTGTGTTGCCACTGATGTTGGCCAGTTTCATCTTTGACGTTCTATGTGCTCCAGGTATGTTATCTGCCTCTACAGTAAGTGGGGAGCTAGGGGAGTGTAGCTTTCTCCAAGGAAAACCCAAGAGCCTTAAGGCTGTGTCTGAGTCACCCTTTAGACCCATCAGGCAGCTTCATGAGTAGGTCTGGAGCGATAAAGGTCTGGAGTTTCTTGCGTTCTTTCCTGTGGAACTTCTGTTTGCCTAACTTACCCCAACTTTCATCCAGTGGTTTCTCCCACGGGTTCTCGGCCCCCAAGTCGCAACTGGAACAATGAGATGCCAGGGGATGAGGAACTGGGATTTGAAGCAGCAGTTGCTGCCTTGGGTGAGTCTGTCAGTGTCTTGGGCCTTGAAGGACATGAGACCTGGGTATATTCTGGAGAAGCTGTATGGTAACAGGAAAGTCAGGATGACAAGTGCAAGTCAGTAATGCCTGTGAGATGATCAGGAATTCAGGGGGAAATGTGTGCTGCAATGGTGTGTATACTAAGGCCAGCAAAACAAAAGTCTAGGGAAAGGCCTCAGGGAGGTGACAGAACGTGAAAATGTGGGTTAGCTGGGAGTGGTGGCACATCCCTATAATCTCAGCAATTGGAAGCCTGAGGCAGAAAAGTCACTGTGAGTTCAAGGCCATTCTAAACTAAACTATGTAGTGAGACTCTTTCAGAAAAAAATAAAATAAAAAGAACTTGAAATATAGGTTAAAAGATAGGGGGATACCACAGATAAAGATTCCAACTACACCCAGGCATGGTGACATACCTGTATTCCCAGCTACTCAGAAGGTTGAGGCATGAAGATCAGTGGAAGCCTGGAGTTTGACACCAGCCTGTGTAACATAGATCTTGTCTCAAACAAATAAGTAAAGGTGGGCATGGTGGTGCATGCCTATCATCCCAACACTGAGGAGGCTGAGGCAGGAGGACTGCTGTGAATTTAAGGCCAGCCTGCACTACATAGTGAACTCAAGTCCAGCTGAACCACAAAGTGAGACCCTGTCTCAAAAAACCAAACCAAACAAACAAAATACATACATAAGTGCAGTCAAGTTTTCATAACTGAGGGGCCAACTTTCTTAAAGTGATGTGTGCATCCTGGGTAGGTAGAATGGGTCAGGTTATGAATGCTTAAAAAAGGAGACAGAACTTAGGTTGGGTATTATAAGGCAGTGGGGGCCTTCTAGAGGCCTGGAAGTGGGTTGGCTCACCGGGGAGTACTGGCCTGTGTTGTCTTGGGAGTTACAGCCACTCTTAATCTCCATCCTTTGTCACAGGTATGAAGACGACAGTGAGTGAGGCAGAACATCCCCTGCTGTGTGAAGGCACACGTCGGGAGAAGGGTGACCTGGCGTTAGCACTCATGATCACTTACAAGGACGACCAGGCCAAGCTAAAGAAGGTAAGGGCCTGAGATGCTGGGCTTTTGATAGGCAGAGGGTGAGCAAATGTTACTCCTTTTCTCTCTAGTACGATGAGAAAAGTACTGTTCTGCCCCTAGGAGGTAAGTAGGGAATCTTGGAGACTTCTCATAAAGAACAAGAGACTAATGGTTCTTATAGGTGTGCTTGGGCATGAGGTGGAAGACGAGAAGCAGAGAGCATAAAGTCATTCATTCATTTATTTCAATATTTATTGAATATCAGTATATTCAGTCCTGAGGTAAGTGTTACGGAAGATGCCAAGACATGTAAGCCGGGAGGTCGTCCTGTAGTTCTAACCGGGGAAGGCTTCCTGAGAGGTAGCATTAGGCTGCTTCAAGAAGAAAGGAAGGTAACAGTAGTCAGAGATAAAGGGCATCCTATCACTGTTTTTCTGTTCTTCAGATCTTAGACAAACTCTTGGACAGAGAGAGCCAGACACATAAGCCGCAGACGCTGAGTTCGTTCTACTCATCTAGCCGCCCGACCACAGCCAACCAGAGGTCCCCTTCAAAACATGGGAGCCCGTCTGCCCCCGGGGCCTTACAGCCGCTCACCTCGGGCTCTGCGGGGCCTGCTCAGCCAGGGAGTGTGACAGGGGCTGGGCCAGGCCCTACTGAGGGCTTCACAGAGAAGAATGTGCCTGGTGAGGTGGGGGCACTGGGCAGGGGGGATGAATGGTCTACAACCATGTTGGGATACAATTTCCTAGGCTCATCCCAGTGCCCTGTTTTCCCCACCTAGAAAGTTCCCCACATTCCCCCTGTGAGGGTCTCCCATCTGAGGCGTCTTTGACCCCAAGGCCAGAGGGAAAGGTTCCCAGCCGCCTGGCACTTGGCAGTCGTGGAGGGTACAATGGACGGGGCTGGGGCTCCCCAGGGCGACCCAAGAAGAAGCATACAGGTAGGACAGCCTGTGGAGTGGCATGGAGGGAAGGCTATTCCTGAAGCAGGGAGTCTGACTTCGGGAATGTTGGCTTCTGAGACAAACTTGTCTTGGGGTTTAGGCATGGCTAGCATTGACAGCAGTGCCCCCGAAACAACATCAGACAGCTCCCCCACCTTAAGCCGGAGACCGCTTCGAGGTGGCTGGGCCCCCACTTCCTGGGGTCGAGGACAAGACAGTGACAGTATTAGCAGCTCTTCCTCGGACTCCCTGGGCTCTTCATCCTCCAGTGGAAGTCGCCGGGCCAGTGCCAGTGGAGGGGCCCGGGCAAAGACAGTTGAAGTTGGCAGGTCAGTGGGAAGAAACACCCATCTGCCCTGACCTGCCTGCCCTGAGAGCCACATCCCTAGTGTAATCTGAGCATTGTTTCCTAACCTATGTGGGCATCCATTTCAGAGAAACCCCAACCCCCATCCCTACCCCATTGCCCCTTCAGGTACAAGGGCCGCCGCCCAGAGAGTCATGCCCCTCATGTACCCAATCAGCCATCAGAGGCAGCCGCACACTTCTACTTCGAGCTGGCGAAGACAGTGCTGATCAAGGCAGGGGGAAACAGCAGCACTTCCATTTTCACACATCCATCTTCCTCAGGGGGCCACCAGGGTCCTCATCGCAACCTGCACCTTTGCGCCTTCGAGATTGGGCTTTATGCCCTTGGCCTGCACAACTTTGTTTCTCCCAACTGGCTCTCACGTACATATTCTTCCCACGTTTCCTGGATTACAGGTAAATTCAGTGTCCTGATTTGGGGTTAATTGGGGAGATAAGGGCCTCATCTTTGTGGCATTACCAGTCTAATAACACTGTTATCCACATGCCATCATGTGCCCATCCTAACTCCACTTTGCTTGTCTTTCCCTGAAGGGCAGGCAATGGAGATTGGCAGTGCAGCCCTGACTATACTGGTAGAGTGCTGGGATGGGCACCTGACGCCCCCTGAAGTTGCATCCCTGGCAGACAGAGCATCACGGGCACGAGACTCCAATATGGTGAGGGCAGCAGCAGAGCTGGCCCTAAGCTGCCTGCCTCATGCCCATGCGTTGAACCCCAATGAAATCCAGCGGGCCTTGGTGCAATGCAAGGAGCAGGTATTTCTATAGGCTATCTGGGAATCCTAGCAGGGAGGTTGGGCATGTGGAAACTTGAAGGCCAGCCCTTTATTTTTTTGAGATAGATATTCAAGAGTTTATAAAGTACCCAAGTTGACCCCACATATGACATTCAAGATATTACAGGTTGAGTATCTCTTACCTGAAATGCTTGTGACAGGAAGTGTTTCAGACTTTGGAATATTTGTTTATATATAAAATTAGATATCTTGAGGCTGGGGCCCAAGTCTAAGCATAAAATTTATTTATCTTTCATATATATCTTTGGTATAACCTGAAGGTAATCTTACACAATATTTTAAATAATTTTGTGCAAGGGGCCAGATTTCTTCATTTGTTTTCCACTTATGGCATGTTGTTGATCAAAAGTTTTGGATTTTAGAGCCTTTTGGATTTAGGATTGTTGGATTAGGGATGCTGAACCTGTCCTATGCTCTCATGTGTGTCATGTTCTCTAGTTAAAAAGTTAGGACTCTAAAGTTAAAGGACTAGCCCTACTTTACAGATCTAAAGTTAGGACTACCCCTACTTTACAGATAAGGAAATAAAGGCTCATAGTTTAGGGACCATCCAAGATGAGCTAGGATAGATTTAGCGAAGGCTTTAGGGAGATGATGGGTTTCATATGGGAGCAGGTGGTTAAACTCTTTTAACCAGGGCCTGTAATCTGGGTCTTGACTCCTGTTAGTCAGCGGATGTTCACTGTCTGTGGCAAGCACTCTCACTGCTCTGCCACTAATCTGAGCATGGACACTGACCTGACCCCACCTCTGAGATCACCTTGAGAGACTCTCAGAAGTTGTCTGACACCATTCCTGGGTGAAAACTTTCCCCTTTAACACTTTTGTGCCCCTTCTTCCAGGATAACCTGATGTTGGAGAAGGCCTGCATGGCAGTGGAAGAGGCAGCTAAGGGTGGGGGCGTGTACCCCGAAGTGTTGTTTGAGGTTGCTCACCAGTGGTTCTGGCTATATGAGCAAACAGCAGGTGGCTCATCCATGGCCCGTGAAGGGGCTACAAGTTGTAGCGCCAGTGGGATCAGGGCAGCTGGGGAGGCTGGGCGGGGGCTGCCGGAGGGCAGGGGGGGCCCAGGGACTGAACCTGTAACAGTGGCGGCGGCGGCAGTGACAGCAGCAGCCACAGTGGTTCCAGTCATCTCAGTGGGATCCAATTTATATCCGGGTCCAGGGCTGGGACATGGTCATTCCCCTGGCCTGCACCCCTATACCGCTCTACAGCCCCACCTGCCCTGCAGCCCTCAGTACCTCACCCACCCAGCGCACCCTGCCCACCCCATGCCTCACATGCCCCGGCCTGCCGTCTTCCCCGTGCCCAGCACTGCATACCCACAGGTGAGTTGGGCTGGTGCTGGGGGCAGGATGTGGGAACACTTGGGAGTAGGGTGTCATGGACTGTCCACAAGTCCCAGTGAGGTGGTGGGAGACTGGGGAACCCAGCCCAATTAAGTAAGGGGTCCCCATGTGTGTGGGGGAAGAGTGCTACACCTGCTATAACTTGGTGTCTGCCTTCTTTCTCACCTGCCTCTAGGGTGTGCATCCTGCATTCCTGGGGGCTCAGTACCCTTACTCGGTGACTCCTCCCTCACTTGCTGCCACTGCTGTGTCTTTCCCTGTCCCTTCCATGGCACCTATCACAGTCCATCCCTACCACACAGAGCCAGGGCTCCCACTGCCCACCAGTGTGGCCTGTGAGTTGTGGGGACAGGGATCAGGTGAATGGAAGGGAGGCGCATGGACGGGAAGAGGGGGGTTCGATTCTGCCCATTGGCCTCAGATCTCACAGCTTTCCTTGTATTCTCAGTGAGCAGTGTCCACCCAGCACCCACGTTCCCAGCCATCCAGGGCACCTCATTGCCGGCCCTGACCACGCAGCCCAGCCCTCTGGTGAGCGGGGGCTTCCCACCGCCCGAGGAGGAGCCGCACAGCCAGCCAGTGAACCCGCACAGCCTGCACCACCTGCATGCTGCCTACCGCGTCGGTCAGTGGAGGTGGCTCTCTGGCTCCTGTCCAGTGGGCCTGAGGCTCTTACCCTGTGCATCGTGGGGTCAGGTGCCAGGCTAGGATCGAGGGTAAAGCAGATGGACCCCACCATGTGACCTTTTGTCTTACAGGGATGTTGGCATTAGAGATGCTGGGTCGCCGGGCACACAACGATCACCCCAACAACTTCTCCCGCTCCCCCCCCTACACTGATGATGTCAAATGGTTGCTGGGGCTGGCAGCAAAGCTGGGTAACACCTCCCCTCCCAAGGACCATTGTCCCCCCCACTCGCTCCCCCACCTTCCTATCCCAGACCTCCTTCCTAGCTCTTGCTCAGAGTTGAGGCCTTGGTCGGGTATGTGTGCGTGCGCGGGGGGGCGGAGGTTACCTCAGCTCCTGGGGTGGTGGGAGGCTCTCTGCCAGGCCAGAGCTGAGATACAGAAGTTGGGTCCCTAGGGCAGAGGTGGCCACCCCCGTCTCATGCCCCTCCCCCCTGCCCCCCAGGAGTGAACTACGTGCACCAGTTCTGTGTGGGGGCAGCCAAGGGGGTGCTGAGCCCGTTTGTGCTGCAGGAGATCGTCATGGAGACGCTGCAGCGGCTGAGCCCCGCTCATGCCCACAACCACCTGCGTGCCCCGGCCTTCCACCAGCTGGTGCAGCGCTGCCAGCAGGCGTACATGCAGGTGACAGCCTGGGGAGAGTGGTGGGGCACACATCTAGGTGGTTACAGACTAGTGCACCCTGTGTGAGGGCAGAGGGGCACTGCCCTGTGCTGCATACTGAGCCTCATCTCCTGCACATTCTCCTCTAGTACATCCACCACCGCCTGATTCACCTGACCCCTGCCGACTACGACGACTTTGTGAACGCCATCCGCAGTGCCCGCAGCGCCTTCTGCCTGACGCCCATGGGCATGATGCAGTTCAACGACATTCTGCAGAACCTCAAGCGCAGCAAGCAGACCAAGGAGCTGTGGCAGCGGGTCTCACTCGAGATGACCACCTTCTCCCCCTGAGTCTGGCCTCCCTGGGGCCCTGTGCAGGGACACAGGCCTGTGGCTATGGGGGCCCCTCACATGGAGGGAGTGAGTCTTGGCTGGACAGATTGTCCCCACTCAGTTCCCTGGGAGCCCAGACTGGCAGCTGTTCTTGGGCTGTAGCTTGGGGCCAAGATGTCTCAGACCCTAGAAGCCTAGGGCTGGGGGAGACAGCCGTGTCTGGGAGGGGGCATTGGGTGGCCTCTGGTATTTATTTGGCATTTATAAATATATAAACTCCTTTTTTTACTCAAATTTACTGGGCTTTCCCGTCTCTTCTTCTATGTGCTGCTGAACCTTGATCTAGGAGAATGCCTGACTCCTGCTTTGTACTAGGTTTTCCTCACTGCATTAAGGCAGATAAACAGAAAAATAAGGATGTTTATTAAGGACATTTCCGGCCCACAGCTAGGGCTCATACTTAAGCTCTATGAGCCACTGTCCGACCTCATCCCCATTCAATATGAATGACATTAGGGAGGCCGGGCCACAGGTAGATCCCACTGCTTGACTAAAGGGGCCACAGCAAGGGGGTCCCTCCCATAGCCATAGACAGATACACTGCTTGGGATGAAGAGGGAAACGTTTGGACCAATACATTTCTCTCCATCCTGGCTGGACCCTTGCACTCCTCCCCACCTCCCAAGATCATGAGTCAAAGGTACCTAGTACCATGATACAGGGCTACCAAGGAAACTCCTTTATCAGGCCCTTGAGCTATGGAAAAGGGATGCCCTTCCCTTCTCAGCCATCCCAGGCCTGAGGGCCACTGAGGTAGAAGGGGGTGAGGCTAGGCCACTCCTATCCCCCTGTAGGACCTGCTCTGGGGTCTCCCCTTTGGGAAGCAGGGGACTTTTTGCTGGCATGGAAGGCGGGGACATCAGTCCAGACTGGAATGCTGCAGTTCTTCCCGAAGCCATGAGGGGACTGGTTGTCCAAGCCGGCTTAGCAGCTTTGACAGCTCCAAGTTATGGGTCCGGAAAAAGTCAGTAAGGAAAAGGCGGGACTGAAAGAAAAAAATGAAGGGAGAAACAGGAGCAGGATTGTATCTGCACCTCCAGGTGGAGTGTGATGCCCTGCCCCAAGCTTCACTTACCTTGGTGTCCATATCTGGGTACCTTCGGCCTTTGCTCTTGCCTAGGCAGCGAGTCTTACCACCTTCAAGTCCCTGGCACCAAAATCCCTTATCTTCATCAAACCTGGCCAACACGAAAAGGCCATTAGGTGGGAAGGCAAAGCGAAGTCCAAGCCCCATAAATGCACACTATCCTCCCAGCCCATAGGAACAGTCTCTCCTTGTGAGACAGCGTAAATCCATGTCTCTTCACAGACATGATCAACCTGCTTGCCCATTTGCCCCAGGCATTCTGCCCCCAGGTCATGCTCTCCCACCTGAGGGTCCGAGTGTAGTTCAGAAAGGGTGTGATACCCAGGAACTTCTGGATGCTTTCCATTGAGGCTGCTGGGTTGGTACGCAGCTCTTGCCCATCCACAATCAGCAACTAAAGGGACAGGGATGTGGTTCCCTCTGCATTCCTAGAAAGCGGTTGGGCTGGAGGGAAGGGCACCCCATTGAAGACTTGGGGAGCGGTACCTGTCCGGAGGGGTAATACGTCAGCCAGCGTTGCAGATGAGTAGAATAGTAGCCAGGGACAAGACAGCGGTTCTGCAGAGAGCGAAGTACCAGGGGAGCCTTGGAGGAGGCTGAAACCACCTGGTAGAAGGTATAATTCAGAGCAACTGGGTCTCCGTGAGCTCGCTGGTGCTGAAGGACAGGGAGTAGGAAGGCGAGGAGCTGGTGACTAGACAGAATTATTCTGGCCTTATTCCTGGTCTGGTGACAACATAGGCACCCCTCATCAAGACCTAGTTTAGTTTCTCTGCCCCATTCCTGTCTCCCCTCCCATGCTACCCTTTCCCCTTAAGTCCCATGTGTCCCCAGCTTCAGGCAGACCTGGTACCAGGAGTAGGCCCTGTCAGTAGGGTTGGTGAGCACAGTGATGATCTTAGCTCGTGGCAGCAGGGCAGCCCCCCGCCGTGGTACAACCTCTGAGTCAAAGTAGGTGGCACTTTTTTCAAACAGGAAGTCAGTGCTGGCATTGGAAGGAACAGGGAAAAAATCCATGTACCTAGGAAGCAGAATAGAGAAAAGGCAGAGACATTTTCAGAGTGAAGAGGTCAGATGTCAGTATTGGTAGAAGCTACAGTGGGTATTTTTGGAGAAGGAAATGTTCCTCTGAGAGGTCTTCAAAGGGTTCCAATCTCACCAGTCAATACCCTTGTGGTAATTAGGGCCGCTGAAGAACTGAATCTCCTCAAAGGTGCTGGGGCTAGGGAAGCTGCTGGTCACAGCTGGGTGCAGGCTCAGGAAGAAGTGAATAGCTGTGGTCCCTAAATGGGAGAGAAAGACCAGCCTATTGTGGGAGAGAAGCCAGCTGAACAGCATGAGTTTGAAGAAAGCAAGACAACAAGCATTCTGGGTAGTGAAATTCCCTTTGGCCAAACTACATTGACAAAAAGAATGCCCGAGACAGGCACAGGAAAAGAGTGAAAGCTCTCAGCCTTGACTAGCTATCAAAATCACTCGTGGATCTTTGAGGGGGTGAGTGCTGGTATCAGAGATGAACTCAGGACCTTCACACTGAGCTACATCCCAGCTCTCTGTTTTTTTACTTTTTAAGACTTGCTCTTGTTAAGTTGCCCAGGCAGGGTTTGCACTCGTGATCCTCTTGCCTCAGCCTCCCAGAGTGCTGGGATGACAGACACACACCACTGTGGCCAGCTACTTGTAGATCTTTTAAAATTCTCACAGGTGGGACTGGGGCTGTAGCTCAGTGGCAGAGGACTTGCCTAGCCTGTGTGAGACCCTGGGCTTGACTCCCAACACTGCAAAATAAAAAGGAAACAAAAACTCCACAGATGATTTTGATATACAACTAGAGTTAAGAATCCCTGTCTCAAGAGCCTGGATTAAGGAGAAGGGTGTATGAGAAGGGAACTCCTTGGCAAAAGGATCTTTGAGCTTGAGGCAGAGCAAGAAACTAAGGGCGATTTATTTACCTGTCTTCTGGGGTCCCACAATGAGGAACTTGGGGAGCCGATCACAGGTTTTCTCCTTGGACCAGATATCTTTGTGCCTCTTGTCATCACAGGGATTCTGAAGGCGAGGCCAAGACTCCTATAAGGCCTAATCTCTTAAACCCCACCGCCGGCGTGTCTATGACCACCTGGGCTCCAACCTTACCTGCCAAAGAGGGCTTCGCTCCTGAGGGAAGAGTTCAAAGTATTTTCGTGCAAGAGGAACAGGAGGGAGGGTTTGTAGGCGCAGCCGTGTCCAGCACTGGAGGAAGCGCACAAGGCTCTCAAAGGTATATAGGCCCAGCCGGTCATTTCCATAATTGGACAGATGGGTCATAAAGATGCTGATCTGCAAGAGGAGCCTGCATGTCAGATGTGGAGCATCTACCCTACCTCAGAGGCAGCCTTGATGAGTAAAGTCCCAGTCTGAAAATATTTTGGCTTTCCAATCTTTTAGCCTTTCCTCTTGGCACCTTACCGGATTAAGCAGCACCGTCAGAAAGAGCTCTCCACCTCGGATGCTCCGGTCTAATTCACGAGAGCCTCCGGGATACTCGTTATAGAAGATTGTGTGAGTGAAGAGCCCACATGTCTGCCGGGGCAGCACCTGCAAGGAGAAGAAACAGGCGTGGATGAGATGTGAAAGACACAATATGAAGATGATGAAGGACCAAAGTCCTGAGCAGTGGGATTCTTTGAGTTAAAGGGCGCCCTTGAAGTTACAGCGGTAAGGCTCTTACTATGGGCACTGTGGGTTTCCATAATGATTTTTTTCCCTATTAAATGGACATACTGGGACTGGCAGTTTTCAAGCCCTATATGAAGGCAGGCTGAAGGCTGTCTAAATGCGGGAGTTTGATTTACTCACCATGATGCCATTGTGAATGAAGCCACGGCGGTAGCGGGCAGGGCGGAGATGGGGATATTCCTCAGTGCTGGTCACCTGGATACCCCACACAGATTTCCAGGCCTCATAGAGCTGCGTGTGGATGGGGTACACACCAGAGTGGTGGGGGGCCACAGCATAACCCAGATCTGTGGGAATCCCATGCTCCTGGGAATGGCAGACATAGACTCTCACCAGGACCTGGTGAGGTTTGGGGAGTAGAGGGCAAAGAGGGAGGGGATACCTCCACAGAAGGAAGACTGGAAAGGGTAGGGGAAGGGCATCACATTAAGGCAAGGTTGAAAAAGAAGCATCAGCTCTGGTGAAAGTATGGGAAAGAGATCCAAGCGTCTCACCAAAGCAAACTGCTTGTTGAGCCTCATCTGGTCAGCCAGCACGGAGCGATTGTGGAACAGGTGTGGCTGCATGTGGCTCCACATGTGGGGGAACCACCAGAATTCTTTGCGGTGCTTCAGCAGCATGTCGTCCCCTGCATCCTCCTCCTCTGTCCCTATAACCACACACTGACTTCTGACCACCACCAGTCCTCCTCTGTTTTGTTATAACACTATTTTCCATCCTTGGGACATTAATGGTCCCTGCCCACCCAAGACTTCCCCTGTGGCCCACTGCCACCTTGCTCTGCAGCCACCCATGCTAAATTCACACCCACCACTATCTCCTCACAGCAGTCTGACTCCAACCCTTGCCCCCTTTCTTCAGCTTGTCTGCTCAGGGAGATGGGCAGTGAAGGGACAGATCAAACTAGGACTACGGAAGGCACAGGGGAATAAGCTCACCAGTATGGTAGAACTTGCCCGAGAAGCCCAGGTTGAAGGTGAAGTTGGGGACTAAGGTCCTGAGTTTGTTCTGGGTGGTCAACAGAGCCTGAGAAGAGTAGCAGGGACATGAAAATTCAAGAGTGAGCAGGCTGAGCAAAGATACATTAGAAGTCATTTTCCTTTTGCCAGCAAAGGGCAGACCTACAGCAAGCTGACAATCAAGGAAAACAGCCTGACAGGCCACAGCCAAAGCAGCTTCTAAGAAGAACTCTTACTGACCTCAACATCAGCCACCTTCATGCGGGTACCTTCTTTACCCACAAAGATGTCATCAATGTCTACCAAGATGTAGCGGTCAAGGTCCAGGCAGAGGCGCTTGCCAGTGAGGTATGCAACAGCATCAACGAAGACAAGTTTATGGAGCCAGAAAGAAAGGCCATGGCCAAACAGCACCCGCTGGATGCCATCATGGAGCCCTAGGTCCTGCACCACAGTGGGGAGCCGGGTGCGACGAGGCACTGGTCCCAGCACAGGGGGCTCAGCTGGCCGCAGGCTGGCCAAAAGCACTGGTTCATATGTGCTGTGATTGGACTGGAAGATGGTCCAGTCATCACCAGGCAGTGGCCCAGGTTCCAGGCGGCTGGGGCGTGTCAGATGCAGTAGTGGAGCCGATGGATTTACGTGGTAGTCCCGGAGCCCCAAATTTGAATGTAGAAAAAGAGGAAATCCCTTGAGCTGGGCACTCAGTAGGCTGTGCTCGTGGGCTCGAAAAAAGCCAATGATGCCCACACCATACTCCACACAGTACCGGTCTAGCAACTCCCGACTCCAGGCATCCAGGTTGACATACTTGAGCAGGTTCTCATAAATGACCAAGACATAGCGGCCACGGGTGTGATCAGTCAACGTGGGCATGTCCCCTCGGCCAGGTGCTAGCTCAGTGCTATAACGAAAACGACTAGACTCTAAGATGGCTACAATCTCCTGCCCCAGCTGTGAGTATGCACTCTCTACAAACACGAGGACCACGGGTTCAGTTCGAGCTGTTTCTGGAGGCCTGGGAGGCCGAGGTGGGACTGGTGGCCGTGCAGGGCCAGGGCCAGGTGCCCCACTGTTGCTGCAGTCTAGGGGGAGGGGCAGGGGTTCCTTGGCCTTGGGGCTGGTAGACACGTAGTAAGCCAGGAAGCCCATGGAGCCCAAGCTGAAAACAATTAGTAGCAGTATGAGGCGGTACAGTTCCTGCTGCCGAGCTGGGCATATCACCTTCCACAGCTGAAGCATGGTGAGGAGAAATCAGGGAGGAATAGGGACAACCTCAGGAGTTCTAAAGCCTGGAAGTCTTGGGAAGGTAGAAATTCCCTGAAGAGGTGGAGACAAGTCCTCTTAGTATAGGGCAGGGGAGGAAGAAGGAGCAATGGGGTGGGGGGCTGGACAGAGTCCACTGGCCTCAGGTCACCATGGCCTCCTGGCCCATGGCTTCAGGCTGCAAGTCTAGCCAGGTTCCACCTTGGTTTTGATGAAGCTCCTCACATCAGAAGTCAACGAACTTCCCAATCTGGACCCACGACCTGTAAAACAGAAGTATCTATGGGTTACTTCTTCCCTTGAAACTGTGTCTTTAATCCATTCTCTTCTTTTCCCTCTCTCTCACTTCCTGCTCACTTAAGATTTGTTCTCAAAACAAACAAAACAAGAGGAGTCCCATACTTTAGCTTCACACCTGTTTCCTTTCCCAGGATACCCAAATTCTAAGATCAGGGCTAGAACAGTATACTCAAATTCTCCCACCCACAAGGGGCCAAACAGCTGAAAACAGGCCTGCTTTGAAAGGAGTTCCCAGCCTGTGACTGGCAGTTGGCCAGTAAGCAAGAGCTCTGGTCTTCCTGTGACAAACAGAGAGAAAGCCCCAGAAGTCCCCTGTTCCAACAAAATATCAGATAAGAGAAAACTCATGACTGTTAATCTGCTGCATCAATCAAACCCATCATCGTAGCTAACAGCACTAACGAACTTACAGTCATGTGGACACCACAGAGGGGGAGTTCAAGGAAAGAGAGGTGGTATAACTGTTCTACTGGCTTCTGAACCTAGAACTTGGGCACGTTTCCATTGCTTGTAGAAAATTACTTACCTCTTGCCCTTCACCTAGCCTATGCCCAAGTCAGGAGAGGAGATAAAAATGGAGACCGAGGCAGGGCCAAAGATTTAGCTCAGTGGCATAAGTGCCTGCTTGGCAAGTGCGAGGTATGAGTTCGAGCCC
>PVJX010009278.1:0-61653 GCA_004027295.1 Dolichotis patagonum | reverse complement strand
GCATGGCTTTATACTATTGTGTTATGTTTGATATTATTGTAATTGAAACTATGCTCAACTATAGCAGAGTAAGAGATATGGTGTTAGACACTGTTGATGTCCAGTTGACTTAATGTAAAGTACTGTGTTGCCTATGTTGTCCTCTTCTGATCTGCTCTGTACTGCCCCCTTTTGTTTTATTCTCTTTTAAATAAAAAAAAAGATTTAAAATCTACATTATTCTCACCATTCTGCTTAGATGGATTACATGCTATTCCAGTTTGTCTACTTACACTAGACTTGAGGACATGGTCAGCTATCCCAAAAATAAGAGTACATATTAGGGTAATCATCATTAATTTCCTATCAACTTAATCTGAAGCCCTGTATAACTTACACTGTTTTATTATGACTGATCTTATTTGAATCTGGTTTGTTAGATTGCTGTTTTGTATTGACTGATTTTATTCAAATATTGATTGATAGCAAGGGGTAGCAAATATGATTGATAGCATGAAGTCTAAGAGTATAGCAACTACACTGAAGATTACAAGGTTCACTAAGATACCCACTTTGGTTTGATTATTACCTACTTTTGAAGTCTTATAATGTCTCCAATGCTTCATTTTTATTAATGTTGTTATATGCTGCTGAGACATCATAGTAACTATTATGCATCACCTTATATTGTGGTTTTATATGACTTTTTTGCTTCATGATTTTCTAGGAATTGTTTTGTTTTGTCTTGCTTTGTTTTGTTTTTCCCTCTAATACAGAAAGGATAGATATGCATGTAGAGACTCATGCATGTGTAGAGCTTATAAACAGTTTACGAGAACCAACTATATAACACATATTGAAATGAACAACTACTTTGAAAAAAAAGAGACACCACAGTACCCAGTGTTGATTCCGTAATGTCATGATGTGAAATCCAGCAATACTATCATTCTTTTTTCAAGGTGATTTTAGCTTGTTTTGTTTTGTTTTGTTTAATTTCAACACACATGAAGGTATGGACAGCTGTTTTGAAGAGAATGAGAGACACTATGACAGCCATTCTTGGCTTCCCAATTGTCTGGTCTTGAAGACCTGAAACACCTTCCTCGTCCTGTTCAGATCAGTTCCATACTATGTTGTTTCATGTGAATTCCCTGTATGTGACGATATGGATAACTACTTGGAAGAAAACAAGAGTCAATATGATAGATAGAAAGCAAATATCTACGATTGTCTAGCTTTGAAATTTATGTCTCTTACATTGCTTTCCTTGGATCCGCTTTGTTCTGTTTTGTTGTGTTTAATTTTACCCTTTTGATATAATTGCATGTATGTTTAGGTGTATAAAATGGATGACCATATTACTGTTTTTGTCAGATCATGGAGAAGAACTGTTAACAGTCTCACTGT
The DNA here is from genome assembly GCA_004027295.1 of Dolichotis patagonum. Taxonomy (NCBI): domain Eukaryota; kingdom Metazoa; phylum Chordata; class Mammalia; order Rodentia; family Caviidae; genus Dolichotis; species Dolichotis patagonum. The sequence goes on along the minus strand of PVJX010009278.1, from coordinate 60,264 downwards.
TTGAGTGTCTACTTTGCATGTTTTAATTTTGTATTTTGAAAAACTATTTCCAAGATGTCAGTTTGTAATTTATCAACTAATGATTTCTTAGTGGTTTTTTTTGTTGTTCTTTTCCTTTTTTCCTTGGAATTCTGTATTGTTACTACCCTTTATTCTGTTTTATTTTGTTTGTTTTTTCTCTTTAAATAAAATTTTAAAAAAACGTACTAATGATGAAGACATGAGTTCCAAAGTTCAACTTCCAGACACAGGAGAGACTGGGAATGAAACAGCAGCCTTCCCGGCCATCTGTTAAGAGTCAGGTCCCTGAGAAAGTGTACTGCCATTTATGGAGTGCACACATCTGCCACGCTCTGGGTGAGGCTCGGGAAGCAAAAATCATGAGTGGCATAAGCCAGGTTTCTCTTCTCCTTCCCCTGACTATCTAGGCAAAGTGAAAGTTCCCGTTATGAAACAATGTCCCTTGTACTTAGTTTTTCTTGGTTTTATTAAGGATAATTTTCTTCCCACTTTAGCAGACTCCTATGACCTCTTATAAGAAATATTTACATGCTTAGTAGTGACTGTATCTTTTGAAACTTGACTCAGTCTGTTCATCCTTTCAAAAATTCAAAGGAAGAAAAATTCAAGTCATTTGTAGTGAAACCACTGCATCTTGAGAACATAATGTTAAGTGAAGTAATCAGACACACAAGCTTAAATATGGCATGGTTTCTCTTGTATGAGAAACTCAATGTATAAGGAGCAAAATAAAATATAGATAATAAGTAACAAGGGGATAGATCTTTTGCAAATGAGAAAAAGAATAGGAAATGGGGGGGGTTAAAAAGATCAAGATGTGCTATGTATCTGTACCAACTGCCCATGATAATCATTATGAACTACAAACATGTACTAATAAAAATTAAAATTAAACAATAACATTTGGAAGATGATTTTAGTATGTCTAGTGCATGCCTTACATTAAAAGACACTGGAGAGTTTAAGATTTATTATCAAACCAAATCTGTAGCAGCCTGAAAAACGTCATGTACATGTGACATTAGAAGCACTCAATCTTTAATTTGACAGAATAAATTACCTTTCCTTAGATCCAACTTAGTTACTAAAGCAGTTTTCTTATCAGTCAAATTTTTAGATCATTTGTAATCCAAACAAAACCTGTTCAGTTATTTCATTTGCTTTGCAGAAAATAATTTTTAGAGGCTTTACCTTCTCAGTGCTTCGTCCCGTCCCCACTCTGCTCCTATACAGTGTGCTTGGATGTCATCTTTCTTAACATGTGCTGTGTAGGGTTAAAAATGCTATCTGAGATGGAGTCTCAGGAGACAAGTGTTCTTGGCACTGCCTGTAAATTGGGAACCATTTTCTATGATGGCTTAGAAGGTGCCACTTGAGTTTTTTTCTCACAAGTTCCTTTAAAGCCAATCTTTACACTCTTAAAATCTTTTAAATTTAGTTTAGAGTTATACATTTAAAAACTACAAAAAGGAGACTATTCTATCTGGACCAGAGAAATATTATCTTGTTAATATCAATGTACCTGAGCTCTTTGTGATGCTCTTGGAAGGAGGAGGTGATACTGACAAAACAGGTGACTGGTATGAGACGGCAGGTACATAGGGGTTCCTTCTACAGTCCTGCCTATTTTTGCATACACTGGGAATTTTCCAAAATAAAAAGTAAAAATCATCATCTCTCTGTTTATATTTAGCTTTAGCTATGTCATCTACCAACATAGCAGAAAGTTTTCAGTGTTTTTCAGAGATCAAAATATATTGGTTTAAAAACATTCCTGTCGTTCATTGTCTAGTAAACTTATCAGAATGCCTCAAACTGAAATTAAGGAATGTGCCACTTAATATTGTTTTTTTTTATTATTAATTTGAAAGAGAATAAAACAAAAGGGGGCAGTACAGAGCAGATCAGAACAGGACAACATAGGCAACACAGTACTTTACATTAAGACAACTGGACATCAACAGTAGCTAACACCATATCTCTTACTCTGCTATAGTTGAGCATAGTTTCAAATACAATAATATCAAACATAACACAATAGTATAAAGCCATGCGTATAGTGAAAGAATTACAGGGCTTTCTGAACCAAATAACAGAAAATGATCAATGGGTACTATAATATCTCATTTTCGATAAAAAAAAATCTCAATCTTAATTGTTAACGACTAGATGAAGAGATTTCTGGAGAGGTGACTGGATCATGGGGGCAATGCTGAGTATGCTACTAGGACATGGGGCCCAAATGGATGCGGATGCATGGGGACAGGCCTTTGAAGGACATGTCTCTTGCTTGCACTTTTCCCCTGTGCTTTCTTCTTGGCCCTCATAAACTGAGCACTTTTGCTTGACTATGCCCTTTTACCAAGATACCATGATACACTAACACTAAAAGTAATTTTGACTATATTTAACTTTTTTCATTGAATTTTTAAAATCTTTGTATTGATCAACTTCCCCCTTGACTAGAATAAAACACATGACACCTATAATTTGAAGGAGGTTACGTTTATTTCTGCTCACATTTGCAGAGGTTTCAGTGCATAGCTTGCTGCCTCCCAGACATCATGGTGGAAAGGCATGGTGTCACAAAGCTGATCACCTCTGGGTGGCAAGGAAGCATAGCACAGGGGAAGAACTCCAGAAAAGATGGAGCCAGGGACCAAATATAGTCCTCAGGGTCACACTCGCATGACCCACCTAGGCACACAGCCTTGTTCCTTACTAATCTCTCAAACTAGTCAAGTTGACAATCAAGACTAGTCATCACAGTTTCATTTCCCATGCTGACCATAACCTTATTACCTATAATAATACTTCATTATATTTTTATCTCTACCAGAGCCCCAACCTTGGTCATTTATATAGATGCTCTGGGACTTTAGTTATTAAAGTTGAATAAAAGGGTAGACAGCTTTAGCTATCAATCTACAAGGGAACTAAATGTCCAATTACAAAGACATCAATGGGGATACAGTAAGCAGAAGAAATCATATATACCAGAATCCCTGTAAGGGAAAGCGGTTAGAAGAATTACTTTGATAAAATCCAGGGATGAGAATACAGACTTTCAAGACTCATGCTCAGGGTATTGTCCTGCCTGTTCAGGTAAGGATAGGATGTGTTTGCAGAGTGAGTGCGAGGCATGTCTAAGATCAGACTGAACTACTCAGATGCTTTTAGCACAGCTGTGAGCCGCCCCTCTTTTATGCTTGGCCATAGAGAACACACAATGTCTCTTTTTAATACATGTTGAATGTATATTTTTAAAATATTACTTTGGATAAGTAATGAGTTATGAGCATACTGTCTTGTTTAGGTAAACCTGGAGTGTCAAGATAATGCCACACTAAAAAAAGGTGAAATGTCACAGATGAATGTCTGAACGACAGCTCAGAAATCCCACCAGATACTTCCAGGAAAAAGCCAAACTATCCCTTGAAGGACTTTTGCCACACTGTGTGGGCAGAACTGCCTCAAAGGCTGCATCCAACATTTTACTCAAATGCTATAGACACTGTTGCTACAGCTACCAAGAACATCAAATTCAGCCAAGCAACTCCAGGTTAAGAGAAGGGCAAATATAGCCATGACAGTGCTGAGAAATGTTTAGTGAGCTTTTTTTTTTTTTTAATCTTCCAGGAAGCAGAAATGTGAAAGACATGGCCTTGATAGACCTCCACACATTTCTCATCAGGCTGTGGAACATTAGAGTCTCCTCTAGTTAAGTAGGAAAGGTTAGCATTTAATAGTTAATGAAGCTGAAAGAATCTGAATAGATAAGAGCTGAGTCTGTACAGACTGCACCAGGACAAGCCCAAATCCTCTTATCTCTTCTGAAAAAGTCAGCTGTTTGCAAGATATTGTTTTAAACAGGGATGTGACAGGAAGAGCAGCAAGCACAAGGAGAGCAGTATCTTTTTGAAGGAATGCTAAAGCAAGATTCCAAAAGAAAAAAGAAAAAAGAAAAAAGAAAAAAGGTGCTGCTCTGCAATTTTATAGGCTACTATAACAACATACCAGATTTTCTTCCTTGGATTCAAAACATATTCCCATGGTAGCTGAACTTTAAAATATTTACAGCATTATGGACATATGGTAAGATTCCTACCTTCCTTGTTGTTTACACTTTTCTTTGATCTATATGCATGCACACTTAAAATGCTCATAATGAGAAAATGTTCAGTGTCAGTTGAAACCCAAAAGGGAATAGAGAGGGGATTTAACTTTCTCTTGCCTGGGAACTCAGATACATGACTTTGAACTAAGGATTATTTGAGGCCAGATTATAAATAAGGTAAGTACCTTGCACCAATTAAACCTTTTTCCTCCCTTTCATATCCCTTTTCTTGGGACAAATCAAATCTTACCTCCCTAATTCCCTAAAAAGCACCATCAGTACAGGACATGATTCGTTCTTACTAGGGAAGCTTTATCCATAACTTCCCAGCACATTACCTTGATTTCCTGGGGTGGAGGCTAATCTAAAAAAGACCTGTTCTTTCAGATAGTTTGGTAATGATCCAACAGCACTGACCTCTCCAGTCCTTTGGTTTCCAAGCATTTCTTCGCTTTCCTCCTGTTACCTAACTTTTCAACCCCACTCCCCAACTTTTATGTCTTTTCTTATTCTATATATCTATTACTTACTTCTGCATTCCCTCAGTGCACTTTCTGGTTTAGGAGCACGCTAGCAACACACTGAGCTCTGGGACTTGATCTTGCAGTTCCAATAACCATCACCTTTCCCACTGCATCTCTTCTTTCTTGAGGTCTTCATGCAAGACCCTCTTCAATCACGATGTCCCAATTTATCTGCCTTCTCAGCCCATGAGGTCCTTGGTTCATGATTTTCAGTCTTATCAACAGCTTCAACTTCTGCTTTTTGTCCCCCTTTGATTAGAGTTTATAAAAATCCCATGGACCTCTCTGACCAATTAGCTCAGTTCTATCCTAAAGAAATAGGGTCTCAACTTTAATTCTTGTATGAGCATTCACTCATGTGACATGTAAATTTTAAGATCGTCCTTTTTTGAGTCTAATTTAGGCTTAGATGCGCTAACTTCTTCGATGTGAAAATGAATAGTTGCCTCTGCAACCCTAAATTCTAGATAAAAATCCTATGACTCTCAAACAGATTTTAACTTAAGGCCCTCTTAAAATTTATGCTTAGAGAAAATTATTCTTCTCATTCATTTTCAAAGGATAAATTCTAAGAATTTGCTTTGTGCATAATTTCATACATTCTTATTTGAGACACAAAAATTAAAGCTAGTGCATATTGCTATTTTAGAATTCTTGTGCTTCAACTCCTTGTCCAAAGTTTTTCCCTTTTGTGGTTTTCTGAACAAACTACACTCCATTCTCCTTTTAAATACTAGAAATAAAATATACATCCTTGAATTATAAAAGCTAGTATTGTCTCCATTGTCCACTTATTTAATGATTAAGATAATATTAGCAATTTTCCTTTTGATTGTAGCAATTCTGAAATGATAACAATGTTCTGTGTTAGCCATTTTATCTTCCTACAAGGAGTAGATACCATTATCTTCATTTGAAGATGAGAAACTGAGAAAGCAAAGGTCACTCAACAAGTAGTGTGGCTCAGATCCAAGAACAGCCCCATCACCATCTAAACACTGAATTTTGTTATTTACAAGATGTCAAGTTCAGAATCCCCAGAATGCACAGCCAACATTTTCACAACTGAGGGAAAAATCATCTCTTTTCCTACCTTGTGCCAAATGAGTCCTATCCATCCTTCAAGGCCCACTGAATTAAGTGATCCCATCAAGATATTTCCCATCTGAAAAAAAATGTATTTTGGGATTGGAATGGGTCAGGATTTACCAAAGAAGAGATAGGGTCCTAGGTGATCTGCCAGCAAGGAATGGCACATATGCTGGACTAGTAAGGCAGATTCCAACAGGACTCATTTTGTGATAATAACAACAAATGAGAGGGGTTGATAAACCAGAAAAGCTGGGTCATCTTAACAGAAAAGAGGAAATTAAGATGACTCATAAGCACAAGACCATTGTCTTAAAACATTTTTGCTTAACAAGAAAGTTTGGGAAGAGAAATGCCACCCCATCAGAATTTTATTTGTTTTGTAACACAGGAAAATGTTCAAGCTTATTAATTTAATAAAATGATTTAGACTTAAATAACAATACATAGTATACAGAATGCAGTTATACTGGCAGCATTTCTCATTTAAATTGAATGTATAACCCTTATGTCATGCATCAGATTAAAATAACTTAAACTTAAATTAGAGGTAAATAGTTATTCATAGACAAATCCATAGTTCATTATTTCCTATCTCTAAACTGTTATATGAAAAATCCCTCACCATATATGGACTTATATTTCTATTAAGTTCCTAGCTGCTGCTGTTACTCTGAAGACCTCTATACCATGAAGATCTCCCATAATGCTTTAAACATAGTAGGTTAATACACATTGGATACATGGCAATGTAGCCACATTTTTATTATGAAAACTAAGTGTGTTTTATTTAGACTTTTAGCACAATGCCTGTAAACATAAAATGCCTTAATTCCAGTATATGAAGGGAAGTAGAGTTTAAATGATGTCATAAAGTTGAAACATTTATGTTTAAGTGCATGATTCAAGCTGTTCTGCTATGTATAAGGGAACCTTGAAAACAGGTCAGACAGCCCATGGTGAATGAACATATTATTAAAGAGAGAGGACTGGGAGGACTAGAAACTGCAAGTTTTCCTAACAGACTTCTATAAATCTGATTAGCCTCTGCTTTAACAACAGGTAAGTGCTATTGCAGAAAGGTCATATTCGAGGATGTATCAGAAGCTGATCTCCACCTGGGTCTCTAGTCCCCCACTGTCAGTGCATACTTGAGCCTTCTTTGAGCTTCAAAAGTAGTACCCTTAAGAGGTATTAAGAAAATATTAGGTTTAAGCCTGGGATGACCAAATTTCCCTATTATTTTGGACTGAGTTGTAATAAACAGATGGCAAATATATGACACCAAGCATGTGCATTTGTGTGGTTCACTATTCCTTAGGCACCACTCATTTCATGCTTCCTAAACTGTGACACGGAACATTGGCCTTCTGCCTTGCTGTCAACAACTAAGGCTCTACACGATTAACTTCTCTTTTTTTCTTTTTTCACACATGCTCGTTGCCCTTTTGTTGCTTCTAAAAGAGGGAGAGATTTGAGCTGCTGCCACCCAGAGGAAAGAGTAAGTCATGAAATTGATGAGTTAGCACCTGGATGGATGTAAGGAGCAAGATTTTTAAAAATCCCTAAATATCATGTGTCTTGTCTTAGAGATAAAAAACAAAAACCAAAGCACATCTAAGTCTTTCCTTGGACAATCAAATGTGGTTTTTCTGGACACAGACAACTCACTAGGTTATACACACTGCAGGGTGGAGTGCAGGCCGGGAGCAGCCTCCTGGGAAGCTTGTTCTGAGCCAACACCACCACCAAATGCTGAACAGGGCTGCTGTTCTCCACGCCGATGGACTGAACAAGAGACGCAAGAGTAAGAAGGGTTACCAGAAACCTGTATTTAATAAGGCCCCTGGGTAATTCTGACAGTGTGACTGTTTAACAATCACTATGCGTGTTTAGTTATCAATACGTATGCAATCCTTCCAAATTCAGTTCCATTTTTAATGACTTTCAACCAGTCTTATGTAAATAATGCTTTAAGCCAAATTCTATAAGTGTACTAAAGTGTTTTTTTTTAATTAATGTCAAAATGTCTTAATTTGGAGAAGGTTTTAGAAAAATGCAAAGGCTTGGGTTTTTTTTTTTTCTTGTGATTTTGTTATTTTTAAATTTTGTTTTGCATCGATTTTTTTTTTGAGGACAACCATGTAAGTCATAACATAAGAAAAGGCTCACCATAGAAGTTGGGCACTGGAAAATCATTTGAATGACTACTAGACTTAATCTTTATTTTAGAGTTGAAAGAGAGGCTCAGAAGAGTTGTATGACTCCTGGGCATCCCAGCGCACTATTGATCCTATTGCCTACAGTGCCCCCACTCCCACTCATTCATGAGCTCTCCATACCTTCACTGTGCTCGTGCCTGAAATAGTAATAAATAATAATAATAATAATAGTGGCTTTCGTTTACTTGGCTATCATTTACCCTATCTCTAGAAAACAGTACCCAAGTATAAAATCTCCATATAGTAATACAAAGCCTCTCTGAATCACTTTAAATTTACAACTGTTTTCAATATTATAAGTGTACGGAAGCTCTGAACTATCCTTCGAGGTTTTGATAACATTTAAGAATCTTTTTTCCAAAACACTTTCATCTTATATAGACACACATTCTCTCTCCTCTCCCCCATCTATCTATGTCTCACCTTCTCTATGTAATTTTACATCCAAATGATACAGAATTTCCTTGTAAACTCTGTCCATGATCCCCAGAATATTTCAGAGTCCTGATTAAGAATTTATGCTCTGAGAATTCACCTTTAACAGGAAGGATGGAGAAACACTCTTCCCAGATTATCCTTTCCAGCTAAAGAGTTTTAGAAATTATTTTTCCTGCTCCACAAATGACAGACGTACCTGCTGGCCTTGTTTTGTTCACCTCTTATCTCACACTCAGCGCTCTATTTACAAATGTTTACAGCAATGCCCAATGGCAGGCCCTCAGCTTGCCCTCTGCAGACATCCTATCTCCTCCATGAGGATTCTTGCTGCCTCACACTGTGACTAATTAGAGGATGAATCTAATTTTAATATGCCTTATTGTACTAGAGATAAGAATAAATACAACTCATGGCTATGTGCTGGTCATACAGATGCAGTGAAAATTATATGCACATTTGGAAAGCTTGGTTATTTTAGGATATTGTTCAGAAATGGGCCACTTGAACCTCTCTTTCTTACTTACTTTCTCCTTTGTGGCTCTATGTCTCAGAATTATAGAATTCCCAACTAGCAGCCACAAAGAACAGATTAGTTTAAAATTTCCTTTAGTGAAGAAGCTCATTCAGTGATAACGCCAAGAAACATGTCACAGGGGATTTAAAATAAAGAACTAAAGAAACGTAAAGGGAGGGTTTTGAGGGGAGCATAAGTTATGCACTAGGTGGATAGAACTGAGGAGACCACAAAATGAAGAGACCAAGAAGACAGATATGGTAACTAAAATCTGTTATGTGCACCAACGTTAGAGTCTAAGTATCATGTGTAGGAGATCCCAGGTAAAAATGTGATGATACTACCTCAGTACTCTAGAACCAGTAGCATAGATTGATTGAAGGGTCACGTAGTAAGCAAAATTAAGATTCATTGTGGATCCAAATATTTGTCCTGGGATAGGAGACACAACTAAGTGGCAGGACCATTGGTAATGAGTCTCAGATGAGAGAAGCACACCCAGGTGGGCCACACTGGTAGGTGGCAGAAATAGTGGCACAGGGGGATTTAGGGAGTCTAGTCAGTGATTAGGTCTCTATATATCAGATTTGGTCATTTTTTAAAAAATATTGTTTTCAATTTTCTGAAAACTATTTCAAAAAACAAAAGAGATCATCACTAACTAGATCTTGTTTGAAAATTCTTCAAATCTTGTTTGAAAATTCTTTTGTGGAGTATTCAGAATGACTCGGACCACCAATGAAGATTAGGTAAAATAGAGAGCTGAAGAGCAATTCACCATGTAAAATAGGAAAATTATCTAAAACCTTTATTTTAAAGTTAGTAAACTATTTTACAAAAGTGCCTCCTTTTAAGCAATCACCTAGCAAAGTGTCACAGGTTTCCTAGTCAATTAATATGTAGGCTTAGAGTAACCATGTATAGCTGATGTGTTCATTATTCATGACAATTGTACATGCATCATTTTAACCTTCATTATCTTTAATAGATATTAGCTAATTTATCTGCAAGAATCCCCATAATGAAGGGATTTTATCTTCTGAGGTTCATTGAAAATATAAAGACAAACTGTTGATTATGAGCAACAGAAAGAGAAGATACTGCCATTGCTGGTATTTACCTACTCTAGAAAGCTTAAATGGATTGAAGACCTGGACTCAGTAAAGAACACCATATGCATTTCCACTTTCATGCTGCAATTTTAAGGCCAGAGTTTCCGCTATCTACACAAAGCTCCAAGGAATGTCCTTGCCAAGTCCTTCATCCAGAGCGACAAAGGCATCTTTGCTTCCCTTAGAGCTGCCTGTTCTTTTTCTGCCTCAAAAATGTTCTCAAAGTGAACATTTGCACAATCAGACAGCTTTGCAATCTCTCTCTTTATAAAACAACCTTTCTTTATTCCATCATTTATGAATCTCTTGTCATCAAATATATTCCTTTCAATATGAGGATTTTTCTTTTACTTGAGACCTCCTAACATTTGATGTTAGTACCAGGTATCTATGTACATAAAAGATCTTAGGTGTCCTAACTGTCTTCTGGTATCTCCAGACTGTGGCCTCCTTGGTACTCAGCAGCCAGGGATATGCTCACCTGAAAACCTTTTGAGCTTCTTCTTAGAGCCAATAGAACCCCACTACCCTCTCTTTGTGATTTGTGTTCCCTAAAAAAGGTACTGATACAGTTAATCAGAAGTTGATTTTGGAAGATGTTAGAGCCATGATCAGATATTAAAATCCAACCTCAAACCATAAGGTCTTGAGTGGGTTGTGTAGGTTGGCACTTTTAAATATGTATATTTGGAAATTTGATCAAATTGTTTTGTTTCTTTCAGTTGGAGGAAACTAAGTGAAGCACTTAAGTAAACATCAAGTTCGTATAAAGTGTTAGAAACTTGTGAACTATTATTATTTCTTCATAGCAATAAAAATTAGGTAATTAAATGTATTTTAAAATGTGATTCTTTTATCAAGTTAATGTTTTTCTCTTAATATTTCTGAAAAATGTTCATAGTTCGAACAGTTTCCTATTTTTGGAATGGTATTAAAGAAAACATGACCCTTTGTAAGTACCAAAAAATATGTCTTGCGTATGGTTCCCAAAACCATTTAAATTTTGTTAGCAAATCAGTATACCTTTAGCTTTATGCACTTCTGCCTATTTTTACTTCCTTCTTGGAAATTCTACTTTCAGAAACTTCCAACATCTTCCCTTCAAGCATGCTGAGTGTTCCTTCTCCTAAACCTGGACAGGTCACTGCTCTCTTTCTGCCATTTTTGTATGGCCCACACTGTTTCTGAAAACTAGAGGTAGATGAGGATGGAGAAAGTCTGTCCACAAAAGATGCCAACAATGACAAGGAGAGAAAGAACATTCTGAGAAGACAAAGTTCACTTGATGCTGGATGAAGAGACCATCTTCAAAAGACCAAATGCTTTTAATTCATTTTATTTCCACTCCTTGCTGAAGCTGATTCTCGTAGATGGTGTCAACAAAGAGTAGTCATGGAGAAATTTGTATTAGCTCTAGCACTGGCTTGTTCACAGGGCAGTGAACTCTTCCAAAGCTAGCCAAGAGTTGCCAGTAGAAAAAAATAGATTTGAGAACCAGCAAGGGGGTGGGAGGTAAAAATGACAGCAGGTAGCCATGGGTTGTAGGGTAGAAGTAATGTAATTATTTCAAAATGCATCTCTCAGCATTGTGCAAACAGAGGTAGGGCCCTAGTCCCTTTTTCTAAGTCATATTTGCTCTCCTGTCACAAGTTGACAGAGTAGTTTACTGGAAAATTTTTCATATTTTCTTCCATTCTGAAAAAGATTGTAGAAATTGACATAGTTTTAATTTCAAAGCAGTAAAATATGTGTGAAATGAACCTGATTCTTCGCTGACTGATGTCCCCAAACTGGACAGTATAAAAAAGATAAGCTGGAATAAGTGGCTGCTTTGGGAAAGCTGGTTGTTTTGAGAACAGCTCAAATTTGGGGTGTCATTTGTTAGTGTCATTTGAATAAAATATTTATGTTCAATAGCTATAAACATCCTTTAGACATGCATACAAACATTAACACATGCTAATTTTTCTTTATCCCCTAAATTATACTCTTTGAGATAATCAAATAGTCTGCTAAAAAAAACTAACTTGATAAATCATTCTAAAAAATATTCAGAAAATTAAGCCAACTATTGGAAATTCTTCTATAATTTTGAAAGGCTGTCTTTTCACTTACCAATTACGTTTTGGTATGGCTTAAGATCAACTGATATTTTCTGTTCTTATAAGGACTTGTCTTGATTCTTTCAAAGGAAGAAAAGAATTCATTTAGTTTAATATTGTTTCTCAAATATCTTTATTTACACTTAAGTATCTCATAACAAGTTGCCCTTTCTTTCATTCTTTTTATAAATACAAGGGTCATATTTTTTCTTGTAGAAAAGACTAATTTCACTAACAGCACCAAACCAATTATTGTAAATCTGAAATCAAACATTCGCATGATCTCTAGTGAGACTATCAAACTGTTTCCTCTTGTGATTCCAGTTAGTTGTTTAACCCTTTTAAGGTGACTTTCTTTGTTACTGAGACACCATACCTGATTCCCACAGATTAAAGGAAGAAAGATTTATTTCCGTTCACAGTTTCAGAAGATTCAGTCCATAGTTATAAGACTCAAATATAGACACCACATGGTAGAAGGATTTTCCACAGAGAACAGTGGATCAAATCAGGGTAGCCAAGAAACAAAGAGAATGGAGAAGCTAGGGCCTCTCAGGACACACCCCAGAGATTGACATTTAATGTAGCAGAGCACTCAGTTGCTAAACTCATCAGTGGATGAATCCACCAAGGAGTATGGTGCCTCATGGCCCAACCATCCTCCAAAAGACCCACCTCTCAGTGAGAGTTTTGCATAATACTCCAGATCCCAATTATGATACTCCCCCATTGAAACCCAAAGGCATATAAGCCAACTTTTAAATGTATTGTTGAGTCTTAGACACATTGTTTTATTTTCTGACTTGTGTAATGAAAATTCCACTTCTTCTTTTCCCTGCCCTAACCCCCATCCAGTCCTCAGAATGGCTGGGAAGGAACTGGAGGCTGAAGGGTTACTCTTACCCTTTCCATGTATAATTTTAAAGTGTTACCCAGAGTGTGGATATTCATAGGGAGGGACAGCTGAATTTATTGTAAAAGCTGGAGAATGCTGAGTTGATTTCTATAAAAATATGTGAAGAAGTTAATCTTTTTGTTCGTTAAAAGAATACAGAGTAGCCAGGACAGTAAGGCTGGGAACACGAGGGCAGGACAAATGACTTCTAACAATAGAAATGTCTAACATGTAACTCTAAATTTTTGATGAAGAGGCAAAGTAAGACTGTTTTTTTTCTTCCTTTAACATATCTATGCTCCCACAGTGAAATCTGCTACCCAAACAGAGGTTCTTTTATGCATGGAAATCAAGGAGAGAGCCTGAGCTCTGCATTTGGGATAGGGTAGAACAGGAAACATTGATTCATCATGGCCACGAAAGTGCAGCCTAGAGCACCCATGAGAACATAATCATGGAGGAAGTTACAGGAATCTTAATAAAAGTATAGAACCTTCTCTGGGTTGTGATACAGAAATTGGGACCAATCTTATCCTGATCCTAATGGGATAGCATGGTCCTGAATAGTAGCTAATTATGGGTCTATGGCCCTGACTAGGTTCTCCATCTGGCTTAGTCCCATGCTAGTTAGTTATAAAGGGAAGGTACAATTTACAGCCTGGGTTTCCTCATCTGCACTAGTGGGAATATTTTTGTAACTCCCTATGTGATGATTGATTCCAGGTCATCAATGAGTTCTAAAATAGGCAAAATATTCTTGAAGCAAAAAATAATCTGAAAGTAGAACCGCTACCCATATTGCTTCTGACTTACAAGAGAAAAACATCTTTACAGTTGAGAAATTCAGGATACATTTAGATTTTGTGAGAGATCCTCATTTTGAGAAGGTGTATGCTGAAGTATTTATAGGTGAAATGTTGCAATATCTACAACTTATTTTAAAATTGAAAGAAAGAAAGATAAAACAAACGGCAAAATGTTAATGAATATTAGTGAAGAGCATGTGAATGTTTATTGTACTAGCCTTTCAAATTTCCAAACAATATGCTTCTGTTTGAATGAATATACTTGTGATCATATGTCTATGCTGTTTCATTTTTATTATCTTTTTGTCTTTCTTATTTTTCCCTTTATTAAGTTTGTTCTCTTTTCTCCAATCATGATCCCCATTCACTGCAGTTATTTACCTTTGGTGGTAGTCTGTGGGTCTAGTTACAGTGCCCTTAATAAAAGTAGTCTTTGTAAAAGCATAAAGCAGCAAAGGAGGAGAGTGCTGTAGAAATGCCAGGAGTGGAGATAATTGGCAGTTCTGCCAGATTGTTCTGTTCTCCAAAAAGGTCATCTCATAATGTTTGGGTATTAAATATTTTGCAAAATTAAGAACCAGAAATCAGTAGTTTAGAAAAAACAATACTCCAAATATTATCATTTTCAAATGTGAAAATAGAGCAAACATTCCTGAGAACTGATTTAATAACGCAAAGCCATGATTTTCTTTTCTTAGAGCCCTCCCCCTTCCCAAGGTAATGGATTTTAATGCCTGTGGAACTGATGAGCATTCATATAAAAGTGGCCTTAGGGGCCTAAATTGTGTACACAGTTAGCAATGTACATTTGAAAGATATTTTTCCCAAAGCTACTGGTTAGCTTAATAGTGGGTGCCTATGTTCCAGGATTATAGAATACATTTTCTTTTGTGTCTCAATAGCTAAAATGGGAATAGGGAGAATATGGGGAAATTTGTGCAACTAGGGAGCCTTGTGGATTATGATATTATTAAATTCTACTTCTTCTTTGGTGACTTTGCAAAATGAGCCCTTTTATGATTCTATCATCAATCCTGTGAGCGCTCCTGGTAGAAGAGAAATAATAACAAATGATGTATCATCCCAATTTCTAAGGCAAAAAACAGAAGCAAAATTATTTTCTAAAACCATATTATGGAAATTCAATTTATCCATCAACCTTACTTTCACTCCATGTATACAAAGAACTATCTGAATTGTCATGCAGGAAAGAAGAGACTTTAAGACATAATTTCTTCTAAATAACCAATAAAAATGGTACAAGGTGTGTGTGTGTGTGTGTGTGTGTGTGTGTGTGTGTGTGTGTGTTGGAGTGGTTTACTGCACCCATTGTAAATTTCTGCTCAAAGTTTAGCTGTTGTTACTTTACTCATCTAATTTACCATTATCATCTTCATCATTCTCTTTGTTTATGACTGGAGTTCTCAGGAATTGAGAAAAAAATAGCAAAATGATTTACCATTTGAAAAAAACTTATTCTATGTAGGCGCATCTTAGGTGAAAACCATCATAATAAAGATTTTTAAAGAAATGGTTGGACAAAAATGTTCACATGGAAAATGAAGCATGTGAAAATGAAAATGAAGCATGTGTACAAGCCAGATGATAAAATTCTCTGATTGCAGTAGAATGGTAATAAATCAGTATTTAAAAATTATTATGGGTACATGGCAGTCAGGGGAAATGTGGTAGATGAGAAATTCAGAGGCTGGAAAACAATGAAACCGTAGTCTTGGACTTCATTTGGATTTAGGAAGCAATCAAGAACAACTGTAAGATTCTAATAAAGAAACTACCATGAAAAAGTGATGTTTGGGAAGATGAAGTCTTTTCAAGTGTTTTGAATAGATTGTGGATAATTGAAACCAAATGAGGAAGGATTTTAAAAAAAAACAGATTCAGGGAAGTAAAAATTTTGCTTTAAAAGTGATGTAAGGACAAAACAAAGGATTTTTGAGAGCACAGCTGGGGCTTGTACTCCAACTGGTAGGTTCTGCTAGACCTAAGGTGAGTAGCAAGAAAAGGTCAAAATGATCTGAAGGTAGGAAAGAATCTCACTGGGCACCTGGAAAGAAAAATGGTCCTCTGTAATCCTGGACTGGTCATACAGCTGCAGTTAGCGTTCTTACTCTCAGCCATCCTTGCAAAACAACTGATCCTTGGCTTCTGTGTCTAGGTCTTCCTTTCTTCTCAATCTTGCCATGAAACAATCTTCTCCCTGTCTCTAAGCTCCAGAGCTGCTAGCATCTGCTGGTGGCTGGATAGAAGCAAATCAATTGCATAGGTGATTGGTAACTTGCTGAGGTATATGCTTTAGTTATTGCTGCTGCTTTTTACTTTCTATTTTATTTTAGAGGATTTCAAATGCCATGCAATTTTTAAAATGCTTCTTTGATGTAATCGATTGCAGGCTTTTACCCTTTCCTCACAAGAAAAAAAATAAGTCTCCTACAGTACTCTTTCTCAACCTGCATGTGTAGCATGACAATAGTGTTGCATGTCTACACAGAAAATATAGAGGACAGTGGCCCCTTGCAGTAACTGCCAACCATCCATGGGGCTCCCACTGTCCACACAATGTCCTTCTCATCATTTTCTCTCCTGCTTCTCAGGAATTTGAATAGACAAAATGTTAGTCCTTGTTTTTGTTGTCACCAAAATAGCAGAGTACTTCTCAAAAAGAAAACCTTGTGACATTGCAAAAATGATTGCTAGCTTTTTATATAAATCGTATAGGGCTGGGATATAAGGTGTGCTGATGTGACATGCATAATGAATTGTACTTATATGGAACTTCTGAAAGTAAAAGATGTCCATGGATTTGTCTCACATCTCTTGCTCACCTCACATGTAAGCCTCTGGAATCCAGGCCCTTTTGTGCACTCAAACAAGTTGCAAGTCCTAAAGAGTATAGATGAAGTGTCATACTTTATAGGGTCGTTCTATGATGTTGTCTCTGGTCCTTTCTGCTATCACATGGCCAATCTCCATATATATATAATTGAGCTAGGTATTCTGATCTTTTCTGGGCACCGGCCATCGTGTCAGCACACTGCTGTCATAACTGGTTTGGTTGTTTTTCAATCACTCCTCCAGCTCCACGCCCCATCCCACCCCCACAAATTTTGGGCCAAGGCTTCTCTGCTTAGCAGAAGGCTGTGAGCTGGGCATTTTTAGAAAGAAGAGCTCTCTGAGTAGGGAAAACTCTATGACCTGCATATCTAACATGCTTCCATCCCAGCCAATGTGTGTGACACTACACCCTAAACCCATTTTGTACTTTAATGCTTTTTTTATTCTTCAGTTTATATCTTCTTTGTCATTGGTAGTGTCTCTCATCTTCACTCAATTGTCCATAATTCCTAGCTTCCCTTAAAATTCAATAGAAACTGTCCAAGAATTCTTCCTTGTTTATCTCATGAGAAGTGATTGCTATGTGATTGAGTTTCTCTATGATATTTTCATTCATGTGCTATTTATTTAACAAAATCATTTACTGCTTTCTATCACCCATTCAAAGTTTATATCTGATCTCCACCATTACATTATAAGCTATTTGAAGCTACATAATAGGAATCAAAGCCTTTAGCTATTTCCCTTTGTAATCTTGGGCACTCACTGGAGTTTTAGTTATCTCATGTAAGCCGGTATCCTAAAGAGCTGTCCCCTTTGATACTAGGGTAATAGAAATGTACCAAGGGTAGACTCAAGAATAGAGTCATTTTTATTAACCAAAAGAAAGGAAGATAGCATGTACATATTAGAGGAGGTGCTGACCAGATGATACATGATTTTGATTACCTAACTTTAGAGAAATGAGAATTTTAAGCTTCGAGAATCCAATCCATTCCCAGTAAAGCCCCCCAAGGCAATGGAGTCAAATAAGTAAACTACTGGAACTCTTTTCCACTAAGGTGATATCCTCTGTAAACAAATATGAAACCAATTCATGAACTGGAACATGAATTAGAATCTCAGAGGAAGCCAAAAGTGTACTTGTTTGACCTTTAGCACACAGTCTATTTTAGACTAAATTTTATTATAGAAGCGCATGCTACAGTATGCTTTTAGTGAGAAACAGAATCTGATCAGAGCTGACAGCTCCCAGCCTCAGCCTAAGCACAGTGTGAGTGAGAGCCTGGCTCAGTGGAAATCCAAAGGCAAATGTAACAGAAGCATAAGAACTTGATGGGTTACACTGTGGTAACCCATCAAATGCCTGCTGGGCACATAGCAGTTAATGGATTAGATCAGCAATGGTCAAAGGTTAAGTAACTCATTGCATTGACAGCTGAGAACGTGCTGGAGCTGTCAATAGAAAGCCAAATGAAAATTAACTAAAATATATTAATTTAGAGAAAGCACAAGAGAAAGAAATGGTTTAAGAACTGAATCCTTTGAATTAAAAGGATTGGACCACACTGTTGTGAAATAAACTGGACACACATCGCACAGTATCTCTGTTCAAATATTGCATAGTATCTCTGTTGTGAGAAACCTAAAGTGTAAATAAGGACTAAAATGTGTAATAGATATTGGGAAATGAGTATAAAATGTTCAGATGAGAAAAGGAACAGGGGAGGGGGAAAGGAAAGAAGGGATATTAAAATATTCTGCTCTTTCTCTAAAGATCCCATCTAAGGAAACTTTTTATAATGATAAATCATTTTTACAAAACCATAAATACCTACAGTTCAGCATTATATTTGATATGGAGGGTGATTAGAAGCCTTGAAGCAATTACAAAGAGTAAGACAAAGTATAAAAAAAAATGGCTTTCCCATCATTAGACAATGAGTCAGCATGGGCTCAAGTTTTGAAATATAGATCTCCTGGCACCAACTTTGAGCAAATGCTTTTGAACTCTAAAATCCTTTAAAAATAGAGAGAATAATTGCTCATAAAGCCTTAGTGCCTTTTGTAGAGTAAGCATTTTGTTCATCTTGTTGAATTCACTATATAAGAAAAATTATTTTTGCTCTGTCCCTTTTTTCTAGTTTTTTATTTCCTTTTATCTTCTTGAATTATTTTATTATCCTCTTTTTGAGTCTAGATAACATCTGAGTGTGATATGTTATTTTCCTGTTTTTATCCTATGCTGCACCACTTTTTAATTTGTTAATTTCCTGTATAACCTTGTAGAGTTACTCTGTGCACTGATACACGTATTTGTATAAGTTGAATTAGGTTTTGCATGTTATTCTGAATTTTGGCTTATAACTAAATTTGAATCATAATAACTTTTATGTATTTGCCTGCTTTATCACATTTAAATGATATATTTCCATGCATCTCATTATAACTTTAAATAATATGTTTGACAATCCTGGTATATACCAAAAATGTTTCAGTTAATAGTTTTTGTCCATAAATTTTGCCCTAGTGTGAGTATACTAATAGAAGCATTTTCTAAAAGTGAAATTTGCTGGATCCCACAGTAAGGTACATCCGATTTTTATGAATATGCTCAAGTTGCTTTCCCTAGAACATCTACAGTTCTGCAGTCCTATCATTGGTGGAGGAAAATGGAAGCTCTCCCAAGCTCTGACCAATGATTGTGTTCACTTATCATTGCCAATGTTGTTCACTTGAAATAGTATCCCAACTTTTAAATTTTATTATTTTGTATGATAATGAGCATCCTGTTATATATTTAAAGCTATTTTTATTGAACAAAGTATCAGTTTTAATAAAAAGTTATTTTAACCTATATTTTAATTAATTAAATGAATTAAAATTTTAAAAATTAATTTTTAAAATATATTCATGATTTATACCTTAGTGACAGTTGTTCACAGCTGACCTTTTACAGTTTTTTCTGAGCCTCTTAATTTTTCTTATCTGACAGGTGTGTGTGTGTGTGTGTGTGTGTGTGTGTGTGTGTGAAGTAGATTATCATCCAGGAGTTTTCATTCAGGATTCTTTCAGCAAGTTTCACATCTGCCCCTTCATTATCTGTCTTTAAATGTCAAAATATTCATGAGTATAGTCTCTCTGAGTACATGAACAAATAAATAACTAAATCAGTATCAGATTTCTGCAAATTCTTTAAGTGATTTTAATTCATCATTAAACCTAACTTTCATAATTCATTTTAGAGATTCTTTTCTATTCTTAGGAATGGAACAGATAAGCCATCCAAATTTTTTAGGAGGAACTAAAGCTTTACTGAAAGGAATCTCCATGCCAAGAGATGATTTGGACCAGAAAAGGCAACTTGCTTATTCTTTTAACCCACAAGTGCAGTCTGCGCCATGGGAGAAATATCCTCGGAGAGAACTTCTAGTACGTACTTTCCTGCTCTTGCCCAAGCCACATTGCTGTAATCTCATGGTCATGGAAACTCCGATGAAGAGTAACACCTGGCATATAGCAACGCTTGGTTGTATCATGTAATTCAACAGAGTTGATCAAAACCAGGCAGAGGAACTGTGCTGATCTCTGTTATCCATTTTATTGACAGAAAAATGAGTCACTAGCTGAATATGAGTGGTTTATAAATCTGTTTAGTCTAGTTCCTAGAATAGACAGAGAGATCTGCTGACTTCTTTCCTCCTCTCCAAAACATATGATCTACAGACAAAATATCCAGTCTTGTGTAAGATGGTGGTATCATTTTGAAACATTTTCAATTCTGTACCTCTTTTGGGGAGGATAATTTTGAGAAAACAAATACCTTAGATTCATTTGTTTCCTGATATAAGGATTTGGTTTAATACTTTGAAATGTTTCACTGATAGATTTGATTGTTTACTTTTTTAAAATTTTATTTAAAGAGAAAAAAAAAACAAAAAAGAGTAGCTACAATACAGAATTCCAAAGGGAAAAAAACGAAAAGAAAAAAAAACACTAAGAAATCACTACTTGATAAATTACATACTGTCATCTTGGAAATAGTTGTTCAAGTTACAAAATTAAAGCATACAAAGTAGACATTCAAACAGTAAGACTGCAAACAGTTCTGCTCAACAATCAAACAAAAACTTAGTAATATGGTCATCTATCTTACACACTTAAACACACATGCAGTTATATCCTTTAGAGCACTTTCTTCTCCTCTCTTTTTTTACATAGCAATTACACATTTTGGGATTTATTACTCCTATATTTAAACAAAACAAAACAGGGTAAAACCACTCTAAATAAAGAATAATAGTATTGCAGGTTTTCACTTCATAATGCTATGGAATCAGCACTGAGTACCTTAGTATCTCTTTTTCTTCAAAGTAGTTGTTCATTTCATCATGCATTATATAATCAGTTCTCATAAGCTGTTTATAGGTTCTACACATATGTGAGTCTCTACATGTATTTCTATCTTTTCTGTATTAAAGGGAAAGACAAAACATAGCAAGACAAAACAAAACAAATTCTTATAAAAAATGAAATGAAAAAATCATATAAAACCACAGTACAAAGTGATCTACAATGGTTACTGTGTTGTCTCTTGTTATCTTCAATAGAATTGTCCATATCTTTAGGCATAGTATAATTTAATATAGCAGTACATAACAATATTAGTAAAATCAAAACATTGTAGACAGTATAAAATTTCAAAAGCAGGTAATAATCAAACCAGAGTGGATATCCTAGTGAATCTTGTCATCTTCGGTGTAGCTGCCTACACTCTCAGACTTGATACCAATCATATCAGATTTGAATATAATTTAATACAAAACAGCAATCTAACAAACAAGATTCAATTAAGATCAAGCGTGATAAAACTGTGTAAGCTATACAGGGCTTCAGATTAAGTTAATAGGAAATTAAGGATGATTACCATACTATATCCTGCTATTTTTGGTATAAACGTATGTGCCCTCAAATCCAGTACAAGTAGACAAGCTGAAGCAGAATATAATCCATTTAAACAGAGCAGTGTGAGTAATGCCGGTTTTAGATCCTGATACACTATTAATAATATCCTCTGCCTTCTTTTTTTAGACTATTTCTCCCCTTTCACACAACTGGGTGCTGCACATTTTGGGTCCCACCCAACCCCTCAGTTTTTAGATTGAGGGGGGCAACCTGCTATTTACCTAAGTGGTTCTGAGCCTTCTCACTCCTGGACTTGATCTTGAGTTGTATTCCTTTACCTAGTTCTTTACTGCACATAAGTATTCTGTCTTTAAAACCTATCTGCAGGTGCTGGTCAAGTTGCCTTTACTTCTCTCTGGTTCCCTGTCACATAGAGCATTGTTTTCTCATATTTGATTTTCAGTCCAGTAACCCTTTTTCAGGTTAATTATATTTCCTATACAGAGCATCTCAGTGGACCCTACCTCCTGATCTACTCTGTCTGTGTGTGTGTGTGTGTGTGTGTGTGTGTGTAGTGTATCAAGGCTATCTATATTAGAGATTATAGCCAACCTTCTCTGCCTCCTTTGTGCTATCAGAATTGTTACAGTACAATGGGGAGGGGTTGACTTACAAGTTAGCTGGGATGTGACCTTTTTAGTTCCTAGAGACGATGGTGCTATGAGCAGCACCATTTATTTACCTCATGTGATAAACAGTTTCTGCATGCACTCAGATGTGAAATACACTAGAAAATACTTCTACTGTAAGCCAAGTGAATTTAAATAGACTTTAAAATTAAATTAAAATGAAATTATAAAAGAACCACCAGAAAATATGAACATATATATTGGATCCAGGATGTTTTGGGAAGAATACAATAAAGATAGAAGTCATAAAGTCAAACAAGTTATATTTGATTAGTTGAAATGAAAGTTTCTCAATGGTACAAGATTAACAGACACTAAGCATGTGTGACAAACTGAGGAAAATATGTCCAGCAAAGTAGTGAAAAAATGAAAACTTCCTATAGATTTCTAAGAAAAGATACACAACTACATAGTTTAAAAACTAAAAGATATCCAAAAAAGATCCATAAAGATGGATTTTTAAAATCATCAATCTTAGAAAAATGTTAAAGGTCACCAATAACAAATAAATGCAAGTTAAAACAAAGATTCTCATGAGATTCTCATCATATAGCAAATGAGTAGAAATAAAGATTCCTAATTCCCAGAGTTGGCTAGTGTGGAGGACATTAAACATGTTCACACATTGCTGAGCATACTCAATACTGAATTGAAATGAACTTGTAAAAGGATATTTCAAGATAGGTTTCTTTCATTTTAAAGTTTCATATATGACAAATTAGCAGTTCTAAGAAAACAAGGCAGGACTAAAATTTAATGTAAAATTATGTTTCAGCATAATCTAACAAAGGCACAATTTAAAGAAATTTAAAATTCTATAAGTGAGAGATCATAAAAGTTTTTACAATGGAACTCTTTTTATTCACTGGAAATGTCACAGAAAATGCTTATCTGTTGATAAGAAAAATATTCATATTACGGAGTCAAACAACAAAATGCAAGTTTTGAGAGAATGATGCTACTTCTATAAAGCAATACATAGTAGAAAGGCAGTCAGCAAAATGTAAATAATGATCATATAATAGGGCTAACTCATAGGTAACTTTTGCTTTTTCTACATTTTCTATTTTTTAAGTTATCTGCATCAAACATATTTTTCGAGTCATTTTTAAAAACTAACTGTAATTAAAATTCAAAGAGAGAATAGTCATGGTTTTTTCCATTTTGAAAATCTGTGTATAAGCATAATTTAAGAGAATGATGCAAACCGTAGCAATACTAACTTTGTCAGAAAAATTGGTCTTCTAATTATTGATGGATTGTAATGATAGAAGATTTGTACATTTTGGAAGATAGCCTGATAAAACCATCAAACTATTCAGTGGAACTTGTTCACTCCAAAATTCTAGCTTTGCTGTCCCACCAAATGGCATTACCTGATACATTTATTTTTTAATAAATTTAAAAATTCTTACCATATTTAAAGAAACTTGCATTATTTATTTTGACAAAAATTGTAATAAAATTTTGAAATTATCATTTGTATTACCATTATGAGCATGTGTTTATTTAATGTTATCCTTCAGTCTCATATATAAGTAAATAGATTTACTTTTACAATTATAAATAAAATGGATCCCTTTGTTAAACTAGCGTCACTGAGACACCCTAAGGTATATGTGGCCTTATGTCTTCATGTGTTTGAGAACTTAACAAATTTAACAACTTACTAAGATTTATATGTGCTACCAGGTATAGAATATTGAAATCTAACATATTCATGGACATGATTACATTGAAAATCTATGTTCATTTTAAAATTTTTTAAAAATAAATTTTATTACACACTGTTAAAATTTACAAAATGATGTGGGATGCATACAAATAGTTTTGAGCAAACAATTATTTTTTACCTCCTGGGTTGAGTTTATTCTTAGAAATTTTATTTTTTGATGCTGTTATAAATGAACATTTTCTTGATTTTCTTTTCAGCTAAGTCCTTATTTATATGTATTATTTTTTTATGCTTCCTTTGAAACCTGCAAATTTACTGGATTTATTTATTGATTCTAACAGTTACTTTGTGGAAGCTTTAAGCTCTCTTACATGTATGATCATGTTATCTTCAAATAAAGGTAACACTACCTACTTGTGGGTTTGAAGGTCTTGTATCTCTTTCTCTTATCTGACTGGTCTCACCAGTACTTTCAGTACTGTGAAGAATAGAAGAAGAGAGAGTAAGCATCAATGCCACATGTCGTAGTAGTAGAAAAGCACTCTGCTGTTTCTCATTGATTACGGGGTTAGCTCTGGTTTTACCAAAATTGTCTGTGTTGTGTTCAAGAACTTTCCTTCTCTACTATTAAATTTTTATCAAGCAAGAAACCTGAACTTTGTCAAATGCATATTCTGCTTTAATTGAGAAGAGTGTGTCATAATTTATCTTTCATTATGTTAATATTATATATCAGATTGATTGATTTATGTATATATAACCAGGATGGATTCCAGAAACAAGACATATAACCATATGTAAATCTCAAGGGGAAAAAATTGAAAATAAATCTATTACCTTGAAAGTATTTAGAGATAGAAATGATTTATAGGAGACACAAAACATTCAATAAAAATCACTGTTGCCAATTTATGTACATTTGGGGGGAACCTTATCTTCAATTACCAGGTTCCACTTAACAGCAAATATTTTTAGAGGGTATATTCCTTTCCAGGTGCTGTTTTCAGTATTTTATACATACTAAATGTTATAGTCACTACAAGAGGTACTACTAAAATTTACACACTGAAAATAATGAAACACAAGCACACAGATTTAAGTAGTAGATTTGATCCAATGAAGCATAAGTATTTAATGAGACAAGATCAAACTCAAGCGAGTTCAGAGTTACCTTTACTGGTATATGAGATGTAACCAAAATGTACAGTGAGTGTGCACATTGTAACAAATTGTATCATATTAAAAGATACATTGCCATTGCTCTCCCTCAGAATTCCCCCTCCCTTACTTTGAAAACACTTATCCCATTGTCTTCCCACTTTCTGGGCAGTTCTGAAGGTCTTCTTTTGTTATCTGTAGTTGCACTCTTGTGGCTGCCTTCAAGTCTTGAATCAATTCAAAACATTTACCTTTCGTGGTCATTTTTACTTTGAGTTAGAAGTCTCATAGTGCCAGATCTGGTAAATAAGGTGAAGGATGACACATCTTAATGTTTTTGGAACCTGTCTTTCCATTGGATGGCACTTCTGGATACATTCAGCATATTTTTGGTCACATCTCGTAAAGATGCTAACATATGTTCTTTCCTCCCTTCACTTTTAGCTTATGTATATTCATGTGCTATACTGAGTATCTTGCAAACAGTATCTAGTTAGATCTTATTTTTATTTAAAAGTCCATTCAAATTGACCAAAGAGCTTAACCCATGTACATTCAAGGGTATTACTGACTCCGTAAGTAAGGACTTCTGATATTTTGTTAATGTTGTCTGGTTGTTTTGCAGATCATTAGCTCTCTTCTTTCTTTCTTGTTGTCTACCTTTATGATTTGGTAATTCCTTGTAGTGTTAAACATTGAGTTCTTTTTTTTTTTCATTCATGCATCTGTTGTAATTTTTGCTTTGAAGTTTTCACAGGGAGTACACAAAACATAGTTAAACAAATCATTATAATCTAGTAACAATTTAGATTAAATTGTAAGCAAATACTCTAGACAAGTGATAGTGAAACTTTTAGAGCTTTCAATGATAACAAACAGCCCTCTGTGTCACTCATGTCAAGGGTTTGCAACTTCTGCTGTAGACTTTATCTTCCCATACAATTTATATTTTTATTTTGTATGTTCCTTAACAACTAACTGTTGTTTCTGTTGGCCTTAGTTATTTTTGAGCATTTTTACTTTTAACCTTCTTACAAGATATTTGAAAGATTTACACACAATATAGCAAAAAAATATTTTGAATTTGATTATGAATTTGCCTTTACCAGTAAGTTTTATACTTCCATGTTTTTCATTATAGCAATTATAACCATTTTATTTCAAACTTTAAACTTTTTTGAATGTTTCTTGTAAGACCAGTCCAGTCAAAATGAGTTTGTTAAGCTTTTGTCTTTCTAGGAATGATTTTACTTCTTCATTTTTGCAGGATCACTTTGCTGGTTATTAGGCAATAGTTTTTCTGTTCTTTTGAGGATATCATTCCATTTTCCCCTGGCCTGCAGGATTTATACCTGAGAAACAGAGATTCCTTATACATGACTTGTTGCTTTTCTCTTACTGCTTTAAAAACTCTCTCTGACTTTTAACAACTTACTTATATGTGCCTCAGAGAGATCTTCTTTGAGTTGAGTGCATTTGAGGGTTTTTAACCTTCATGAATCTGCATGCTCATTTTCTCTTAGAATTTAGAGCATCTTCTGCAGTTACTTCTTTAAAGAAGCTTTCTATGTCTATTTTGACTGTGCAACTCTCAAATGTAGGTATTTCTTTGCATAATAGTATCCCATATGTCCTTCAGATATTTTTCACTCTTTTTTATTCATTTTCATTATTTTCCTCCTGACTGGATTATTTCAAGAGATCACTCTTCGAGTTCAGAAATTCTTTAGTCTTTTTGATTGTAGTCCAGTATGGAAGCTCACAAGTATAGTTTTATTTCATTTATTGGGTCCTTTAGCTTCAAGATCCCTGGATGATTCTGGTTTTTCATGATATCTTTTAGTTGAATTTCTTATTCACATTGCTATTTTTCCCCTGATTTTGTTCAGTTTTTCTATCTTGTCTTGTATCTCACTGAGTTTCCTTAAGATCATTATTTTGAATTTCTTTTCAGGAAGTTTGTAAATTTTCACTTTTGGGGGGGGAGGTCAGTTACTGAGGAATTACCATGATGTCATATTTCCCTACTTTTCATTAACTCTGGTATGTGTGTATTTGGTAGAATAATCATATTTTCCAATTTTATGGAGTGGCTTTTGTAGGAGAAGACTTATATTTGCACACATGGACTCCAGCGTGTGGTCTTGGTTGGATACATGGGCTCTGATTCTGGGTGGGGCAGTAATATATTTTCTGTAAAACTTCTTCACTGTAATCAGCATCAGTGATCAGTGGCTGAGACACTGTAAGAGTTTGTGGCAGTTGTGGTAGAAAGTAAACTAGTAGGAGCCTCAGTAGGCATGATTGTTTCTCCTGTTTTCATGTTCTCATCATCAAGAGATGCTCACTGAGGGATTCTTCTTGGGTCTGATGTGAACTACAAGCAGTCACAGTGGTGCAGTGTTCCAAGGCATATATGCTCAGATGAATAGTGAAGCCAGGGTCTTTGGTGCAGTACCTCACTGAACTATTGCAGAACTTAAGGGCAAATTCACTCTCCCAGGCTTGGGTGGAGGCAGCTCACCCACCAAACCAAGCACTATGACTCTGAGTCACTTCCCAGTGACTTTGGTTCTAGGAATCAGAGTGCTACATGAGCACAGCTTAGAGAGGGAAGATTGTTTCAGAGGCTCAGATCCCAGGAAGCAGGGCATAGCTGTGGTTCAGGTTCCAAAAGGGCAACTTGGGCTGCAAAGGAGAAGGTTCTGTATAGTGGTGAGACTGGGTTCTGGAGGGATACAATGCATTTATGGCTCAAGTTCTAAAAGCAGTGGCATCAAAGACCCAGGAATGATGTGGGGCAGATGTGGCTTGGGCTCTGACACATGGGGAAAGTGCAGTATTGTCCTAAGTCCCTAAAGAAATAAGCCATCTCAGCAGCTCAGACTCTGCAGGACTAGTCCAGATCCAGGGAAGAAAGGCTCTAGCATAGAGTGTTATAGACCAGCCAGTGTTACATTTCCCTGAAGAGCCAACCATCATATGGTTCCAGCACCAAAGTCCTGGCTACTTTCCTAGGCCTAGGCTGTAATGACTCAAGCTAAGGTACTCAGTTAGCTCAGGTTCTAAGGATTACAACCGCTTCACCAGCCTCAAGTGTGACGTCTCCTCTGGGCTGGACCCTCTGCTCCCCAAGGGGCTGGATGCTAATAGAGCATCTATTCCCCTGTACCAATTCTCCAGTTTTCTAAGGATAGAGCCCTTTGCTGATTCAGGAACTGAAGGCATATAGATGCTCCACTAACCTGTGTGCCATCTTCTTTGCACCAGGAACCTGGTCTCTCAGGGAAAGGCTCTAAGTCATCCTAGGCTCTGTGGTGTTATGTCTTTTCCACTGAGCCTTGGCTCCAAGTAGCTGGGGATAAATGGGGGATGGCAGCTATGAGAATGAAAAATGTCAGAGATGGGGCATCTTCTAGGATGCTTGTTCCCTGGCAAGAGGCAGCTGAGGAACAGTGCACTGGCATATATGTGACCCTAGTGCAATGGCGTCAGAACCTCAGTGATGGTGAGATGCAGTGGCTAGTGGTCCCATGGACCACACACTCAGTAGCTTCTCTTTCATAATGGCAGAGGTTATAGTGGCAGTTGGGGTGCAAGATGCTTGGGCTCCATCTCTGGACTAAGGTAGCTGTGAAAACTCCAGGCAGCATCCTGAACTGAGCTCAGGACCTGTGGGGACTGTAGGATTCTCCAGCAACAAAGGCCACAGGCATCCACAATGGTAATGAGAGCTGCTAGGAACCTCTGGCTTTCCTTTCCCCAGCATGGGGACATCCTCCTGGTACTGAGCTGGACTTGACTAGGGAAACAGGGAGGCTGGCAGAAGGTATTTCATTCCTCTCTCGCTATAGCAGCATCTTGAGATTCTGTGCTCTACCTGATCAATCTCCACCACTCACTTGCTATACTCCAACATTCTCTTTCAGTCACTTTGGGCAAAATCCAGCTGTTTGTTTATTTATTCCTCTACTGTGGCAGGGACAAGCATTAGGCTTCTATGGTTGTGCAGCTCATGGACATCTCTCTGACAATGCATATTTTCATCTGAAGTTTGAAAACCTGAAGGCAACTAATCAGGTTTAAAGAAGAGAGCAAGAGAAGAAACAAACATACTCAGTAAGAGTCTTGAATATTTAGGAATCTTTATACATGCTTTACAATTTCAGCGATTTATTTGAGTAAAATTGATCAAGGGTGATGTGCAATTTGTGATATCATTTAGTTAATTCTGGGAAAAAGCTAGTGATTCACATGCCTTTTGCTTCAGAGAGCTCTCCCAGGGAGCCTGTGGCTCAACTTGTGTCTCGAATGCGCATGTAAAAGGCCCTCCTGATAAAAGTCCAAGACACATCTTAATGGATCACAGGTAGCTTTCCACAGCATGAGTCACTAGTGTTTCGAAGCAACATCAATTTGGCCATAATATGTTTCCATGGTTTCCACACTTATCACCCTCTGCCTTGGTAATGAGAACCAATAAAAAATGACCTGACTGGGTTATAGCAAGAGAAGCATCTGAAGAACCTCCTTTTTATAGTTTCTTTTCTTATAAAACATTCAACTGACTCCTTTTGTAAGGCTATCCTAAAATTTATTGTACAATGTAGAATGAGGTAATTGGCTTTCAGTATTTCAGGAGGGCTCTACACTGCAGCAGATCAATATTGTGTGCCGTGTCTGTGTTATCAGAAGAAAAGGAAATCTGCCTAGGAACTAGAGGGAGGGGGGCACAAAACACACAAAAACTGCTGGCAAGGGAAATACGCAGTGCTGCCAACATCCCTAAAATGATGAAATGTACAAAAATCTGCATCAGGAACAGATGGAACTGTCAGGTAATCATAAAATAAAAATCAATGGTATACAAGCGATGTTCCTAGGAGCTGCTTGGAGACACACTCCATTTGACCTCCTGCAAGTCGGGTCTCTGGCAGGTGACAGCAGAAGGTGAGGACAGTTTTTCATGTTGCCATGGCATAACGGCCTCTCAGATCCATTAGCATCGTTTGGTAGAAGATTCAGCAACTCCTTATGCTTCCTTTGCTGCGTGGCTGGCCTTCTCCTAGAAAGGAATTCCCAGTCTACCTCTCTGTTTCATAATGGAAAGATACCTAGCTCCAAGTACCCACCTCATGCACTGCACCCCCCCTCTCTCTCCTCCCCCACACCTGCATGACAAGCCACTGCCTCCCCAACCCAGACTTCCCTGGTCAGGCATGGAGCTGAGGGGCTTTATCCAGGGGCTCTTTGGTGCCTGTGCTGTTTGTGCTGGAGGACAGTGCGTTTCATTTGGAAAAGTAGACAGCAAGCAAAGCCTCCCTGCTCTTCTTGCAGGGCAGCTTTGCTTTGTTGATGAAGCCTGAATCAGGCAGGGAGACAACAAGCCACAGGGAACTGTTGTTCCTG
The DNA here is from genome assembly GCA_004027295.1 of Dolichotis patagonum. Classification (NCBI taxonomy): domain Eukaryota; kingdom Metazoa; phylum Chordata; class Mammalia; order Rodentia; family Caviidae; genus Dolichotis; species Dolichotis patagonum. Next base: position 29,735 of record PVJX010009278.1, on the reverse strand, counting down.
CAGGGTAGAGAAGCCCTGTGGATTGGAAAACTCTAGCCACAGCCAGATTATTCTATTCCTTGCTCCTGTGTAACGCTGATCAGTTTTCTTGCCTTGTTCCAAGTACGTTCCTCATCTGTGAAACACAAATAATGACTCCCGTGAAACAAGTAGGACAATATATTGGCTGATGGGGCATAGCGCTAAAAACTCATGAATCACTATTATGATTTCAGAGAAGCAGACTAACATTTTTGTAATTATTGCACATTTTCTAGCTGTTATGTGCATAGACTATTTAGAAAACAATAATCTTCAAGAAGTACTTCTATTTCCCCAAAAAATATTTTGCTAGCTACTCCTCAGATAGAGAACAGATATCTAGAACATATAAAAAAACTCAAAAAATTAGACCCTCCCAACTTTAAAGACTCAATTCAAAAAAGCACATCTGAAATGAATAGACACTTCTCAGATGAAGAAGTACAAAGAGCCAATATATACATGCAAAAATGCTCAACATCACTGGCCATTTAAAATATGGAAATTACAACCCTGAGACTCTATCTCATGCCAGAAAAATGATTATTATCAAGAAATCAACCAACAACAAATGCTGGCAAATTTACAGGGAAAATGGACTCCTTCTCCATTGCTGGTGGAAGTGTAAACTGGTACAGCTACTATGGAAAGCAGTTTGGAGATTCATCAGAAAACTAAAACTAGAGGTTTCATTTGACCCAAGTATTCTCTTTTTGAGTATCTGCCCCTCAGAATTAAAGTCATCATTCCACAGTGATATATGCATACCCATGTTTCCAGCAGCACAATTTATAGTAGCTGAGTCTTGGAAACAGCCCTTATGTCCTCAACAGATGAATTGGTACATGATATTTATACACAATGTGTTATTTATATACAATGGAGTGCTATTCTACTGTAAAGAAGAGTAAACAAGACATCTTTAGGGTAAATGGATGCACCTGAAGACCATAATCTTAAGTGAAATAAACCAGACACACAATTGTAGGTATTACATTGTTTCTTTATGTGAGAAAGCCAAAGTATCAATAAGAAGTAAAATGGAGGATGGACATTAAGAAGTAGAAGAAACTTGTTCAAATGAAAAGGGGAACAAGTAATAAAGGAAGGAAAAAGGGATTAAAGAAAAAATGATTGAAGGAAAACCTAGAAATTGAGCTTCTGCAAATTGAGAGAGGAAGAAAGTTTGGAAGGAGGTATAGTGAAGAGGGCAAAAAATGAATTAAAACATGTTATGTACATGTTTTAATGAATATGATGAATATGATCACTATGTACTGCAAACATGTACTACAAAAAATGTTGTTACTACAATTTTTAAAAAGGAAATACTCTTGTTTTTTCAGGGGCTATTCAAAAGTCTGTCTTATTATGAAGAAACTTACTTTTATCCCAAAAGAAACACTTAAAAATGTAATGGATTCAGAATAGCTGATTTAAAGATTAACTGACTTCAGGTAAGTAAGAGCACCCACTTTACTCAAATCCAAAAATATACTTTCCCTTGTTCAAATTGAACAGCAAGTCAAAACCAAGCAAAATCAAAAAATGCTTTCTAGGTTACTGGATCTGTTTTCATTAAATCTTTATCAGTTACATCTCAAGTAGCTATTGAGTTCTATATGTGAAGTGTTGCATGCTTGCTGCTTTGGCACTGCGTAAAATGTGTAAGACATAGTCTGGTGATCTCCAAGAGCATACTACAATAATAAAAACATTACGTGGAACAATAACTACTACAGAGGCCAGGGATTTAGCTCAGTAGCCTAAGTACCTGCTTGGCAACAGCGAGGTCATGAGTTCAATCCCTACCCCCCCAAAAAAAAACTATATAGGTGTCAGAAATACTGTAAGAGTTATATGAACATAGGAGCTCTGAACTTTGATTCTCTTCCACTAAGAAAAGAAAAAGTTTGAATTTTGTCTCCACATGTCAAAAAGGCACTCAAGAGTCCTGGGGGAAGAGTAGACCAAAAAAGTCCCCCAACCAAAGGGCTGCCTCACTCAGCCCCTTTCAGAGTAGGAACCTCCATTTGAATAAGAATGCCTGGGATTCCAGGGAATAGGATTAAGGACTAAAGTTCGCCTTTGGATTTAGAAGCGTTTAAATCTGGACATTGGCACCTCTGTTAGAATGGATACATCTTCCAAGGAGATACTCATTAGAATAAATGAGTGACTTTGAGTATTAGGTGCGGGGCTGTCTGAGATCATGCAGCTCAGGTCTCCAGCAGCAGGGCCTGGTGTTTGCAGTACTGATGCACCAATAGGGCTTTCGAGTTTTCTTTGTCTCCAACCTGCTATCCTGTTCATAGGATGAACACTTTGGAATGAATAAGCTCATAGTATTCTTGGACAAGTTGTAGCACCAGGAAACAGTTACACTGAATATCTTTCTTTAATAAAAGAATTCTGGGAACTCAAAAATTACTTGAGGGAAGAGGTACAAACTAGAAAGAGGTGATCTTTTTTTTTAGCCATATGCTGACAAAAATGACTCAGCCCGGCTATAGACACAGTTATCAACTCAATTAAATTGTAGGTATTTCTGATTTTAAGGTTTTCCACCATGAGCTTTTAAAGTGTTCATGAGTTTTGAACATGCTGGTAGGCGCTATGCTGAAATGAGCCAACCCAAGAAGAATTCCATGGGAGAAGGGAAGGAAGAAACTGATTCTCCAGGGAGTTCCTGCTACAGAAGAAATTTCCTAACTCCTTTTTCATACATATTGACATATTTTTAAAAAGCCTATTTCCAAACAAAATAACATTTGTGATATGAGTGATTCTTTAAAGGAAATAGGTCTCCCTATGACCCTGTTTTAATGCCATCTTGGCCTTCACAGAGGATAACCCTTTGGGACAGCTCAGTTTGAAACTGGCAACTGTACATGAGTAACAGACTGTGTAAGTCTCATGCAGGTGACAGGAAGAGAATGTTTGCAAGGTAAGTAAGGTCACAGAGGAAATGGAATAAAAGCTCGATTATTTGGGCAGGTATGTTACATTTCAACACAGGTTTGCTTGTTATACCCCACAGGTAGCCCTGTGAAGATGATTTAAGGTGCTACCAGTCTTTTCCTTGACCAGTTTGCTAGCCCAGAGAATGCACACCTCTTCTGTGTTCACCTGCTAACTTCTGACTTCCCACAGGTTCATAGCTGTGTGCATGTGCATATCCTTTAGATAATCAAGTTGGTTTTCTCCATTGCCACACTGAGCCTCTGCTCCACACTTCTTATAGGCATTGCTCTGGGTAATTGAGGAGGTTCTCAATCAGTTTACACTATTCTTCCTTGGATAATTCCCTTGTGGTGACTATATACCTTAGAACCATTCAGTACATTAAATGAGTGTACAACTATAGACAATCCCATTTGTAGAAATAAACTTCCACACACAAAATTTATTATGTATGTGACTGGGCAAAAATGCTCTCCAAACCACCTAAGATTTTTAGATTATCGTTGAGCAGATACATTACACTTCACCTGCACTTTTCATGCTGAAAGCTCTTAGCAGCATTTCTGGCACACATCAGCAATGCAACTTCACACAAATGTCCTTAAGACATTTCCTCCCAGGGATGTTGCAAACTGTTTTCATGTTTCTGAAACCCAGACCAGAATACTTATGAATCTGCAGTCGCAGTTTTTCTCTGCCCTCCATGACCTGCCCTATGTCATTTAGTTAATGTATAAATTCATGCATATTCAGAAGATTTAACAGCAGATCCTCTGACTCCTTAGAGGACAGGATGATCATTACAATCTAAATGGATACTAGATTGTGTTGTAGAGTGCAAGATTTTAAGCCTGAGACAAGTCCCAAGTTATCATTTTGTTACTGTGTGACTTCTATCCCATATAATCTTGTATCACATGTGGTCCTCTGAAGGTCAGTTGTGTGGTCCTAGTTTACCTTAGGACTCTATCATTGGATAAGGTAACTGATAAATACCTCAATGCTTCTTCCATAGTTTCCTCTGGACACTCATCCTACACCATTCAAATGGAAACAGAAGCCCATCCTGTTCCCTTTTCCTAAGAGCTGAATTTTTGCAGCAGTCAGAGGGAATCCCACGCATGTTCCTGCAAAGAGCTCCAGAACATGGGACTTCATTTTGTGGAACAAAATCAGGTTCTTGGGCTCATCCTCAGAGCTACACAAACTCTGACGAAGAGGAGCTGAAGACTTTGGAGCCATGCAGGGGTCACTGTGCCAGTCCTTGGGCTGGTGCCAACCTCTCCACCCCCAGGTAAACGTGGGATAATGTGTTACACTTTTCACAGGCAAAGCAAGTCATGGAAATTGTTTTATGAAAAGTACCTGGGAGTTTTGCCAGGTTCTTTTTTGGTTCTCTATGCCATCTATTATTAATACATTATTGCATAATGATCACAGTCCAATTTCTTTCCTCCTGTGCACCATGGCAGTTTTCCCATTTCTGTGTGTGCAGACAGTATAAAAATTCATAGAGTCTGTGCTGAATTTTAAGACTTGATCATCTGACTATCGATAAAAAAGTTGTTTCTGGTGAATGTAGGTCTTCTGAACAATCGTTGACTTTGTCATTAGGCTCACCTTTCAGAACATCTAATAAAAGAAACAATTGTCTTTCTGCACAAAATCTGAGCAACTAGGAAAAACTGAAGATGGAATAAAATGGTAAATAATTGGAAGGAAAAAAATCATGTCATACTGAGTTTGCAATAAACAGAGATAAAATATAGAGAATAGCACAATACACAGATTTTAAATCAGAGGAAAAACAAGTAGAGTTCATGAATATGGACTATAAAGTTTCAGAAAGTCAAAAGAATCCTATTTAAAAAATTCTAATTGTACGATCATGGAAGACACTGATGGGGGTAGTTTAAAAAAACTAGTGCATTACAAGAGGATTTGTTATCTATTTTTAGAAAGATTTTGACCAGAAAAGATTTTGACCAGATTTTGACCTACTGTAATGCTAAGACCACCAAATTCTTTTCATTGATTCTACAGTTTAGAGAACTTTTATCATGGCTCATATAAGAAGTTGCCACTTGCACGGCAGGCGCTTGTGCCTCCAAGCTAAATCACCTTTTGTGCTTTAATTTTGTAACTTGAACGACTATTTTTAAGATGACAATATGTAATATATCAACTAGCAATTTCACGGTGAAAATTTTTTTTTAATTCTGTATTATTCTACCTTTTTTCTTTTCTTTCTTTCTTTAAATATAAAAAGAAATTCTGTATCATAATTTTTATTATTCTTTATTTTTAAAATAAAAAGGTATTCTCTGATGTATTCTTACTGATATAAGAATAGGCATCAGGCAACACAAATGCATGTGAATGTGTCACAGGTAGAGATCATTTGTTTGCAACATGGTAGGAAAGTGAAGAAAATAAGGACTATGTAGAATAGCCACTGTAACAAAGTTAAGTTTTGCATCGATGTTTTTATATTTTAAAGTAAAACAAAATGGTAATGTTAAAACAAAAAAAAAGAAATTGTGACAGTGATGGTAATATATGACGAAACTCACAGACTGAGAAGGGTATCCAAAGATACAGATGTTCAGTAGTACAGACACCTAGCTGCCTATTTTATACATGTGTCTTCTTTTCTTTATTAGAAACTGAACTATGACTTCATCGGCAGGGCAGGCAATACCTCCAAAGAAAACATATGTGTGCAGCCTGCATTATAGCTTGGTATGACTCTGTGATTATATTTGGAGCAATGAAATGCAAAAGCAGAAGTTAACATGACTTCTTAGTTGGTTGAGATCATCTAGCTTGGAGAGTGGTTCTTTCATCTCTTTGTGTTTCTAACTATCATCTTGTAATGCATTTACAATGGCTTGTCTCAAGAAACCATTGTAGCCCATTGCGTGATGGAAAGGAGAGAAGTTATATACTGAAGATAGTGAAGAATAAAGATAAAAACCTAGGTTATTGATGGTTTTCTGATTCCACATTTGAATTATATGTCTCTGGATTTCTTTTGCTACAAACAAACATTTCTATTTTGGTTAAGGATATATTAGTTTGAGATGGCTGGTATATGCAGTTAAACCTAATCCTAACTAAATGTATCCAAGGATCTCGGGGACAAGACAAGACACAAAAGCATGTATAAATTCCAAGGAGAAAAAAGTTGAAAATAATTCTATCACCTTGAAACTGTTTAGGAATAGAAATGGTGATTTATATGAGACACAACACATACAATGAAAATTATATTGCCAAAGTGTGTGCATTTTGGGTGACCTTGCTACCATATTATCAGCTTTCATTTAATAGCTAACATTTTAGAGGATTTACTACTTGCCAGGTGCTGTTTTAAGTATTTTGTATGTATTAATGTTACAGTCACTACAACAAGCACTACTAAAATTCATGTACTGCAAATAATGAAATGGAAGCATTGAGATTTAAATAACTATTTGATCCAATGCAATGTAATTATTTAATGATGGAAACAAGATTAAACTCAAGTAGGTTCAGAGTTGGCTTCATTAGTATACAACATATAGTCAAAGCATGAAATCAATGTTTATATTTTTTAAATGTGTTATAGTAAAAGGCACAGACTCATTACTCTACTTCAAAAGACCCCCAATTTTTTTAGACACAATGGTTCCATCATTCTTTCCACTTTCTGAAGCAGTTCTAGAAGTCCCCTTTCATGAGTCTATTAAAATGTGCTGTACAGTTGTCTAATGTCTTGCTTATCTTTCATCATCATTTTGACTTTGGGCAAGAACTGGAAGTTTCATGGTGCCAGATCTAGTGAACGAGGTAGACAGGACCACACTGTAATGTTTTCATTTGGCAGCAATTCCTATAAACTTTTCAAATTAATTCAGAATATCTAGGCAATCACAAACAGCCACTCTCGTTCAGTGCACTAGTAAAGATAGGGTCATTGGCTGCAATTTAAGAAATGTGCGATGTGCATTTAGCTAAATTCAAAAGCTCAAGTAACATTAACTTGGAGGGAGGTCTCCTGAAGCTGGCCCAAATTTCTTACTCAAATCGTTTTTGCTTGAGAGTTTCATTATTAGCAGTGAACCTAATAATAAAGAGAAAAGAGAAGACTCATGGAAATGCTGTAGTCTCAATAAATACTATATATATATTTTTTGAAGCAAGACCTTGCTAAGGTAGTTTAGGCTGAACTTGGACTAGCTATGCATGTATTGCAGACTTCCCTTGAATTCACCATCATCCTGACCTAGATCCTCAGTGCTGAGACTATAGGTATGTGCCATCATGCTCTACATAATTTTATAATTTTAAAGCCTTAGATGCCTCCAGCATCATCAGTTCAGACCCTCCAGGTCTGGTAACAATGCAATGTATCATGAGACTTATGGAGGTAATATTTTGCAATATCATAACATTTGCCACTTTTTGAAAATTTACATATGCATTAGCCTATTTATCAGAAATGCCACTTTTATGGCATTATTACAAAGATATATTGATGAGCAGTTTTTAAAACAAAGAAAGCAGTATGAATTAACAAACCTTGCTATATAAAGTAATTTGCAGAAATAAAAGCTAAAAATAACTCAGATTAATCAACTATGCAGTTACCGAATAAACTATAATATACCCACAATATTGCATTATAAAAACAAATGAAGACTATTACTCTATTGAATGATATACAAGCCTCAGTATAAGATGAATAAAGCAACATTCAGATAGGATTGTATAATATGCTACCTTTTACTTAAAGTTTTATTAGAGAGTAGATGCAGAGAAAGCGGACTGTATTTGTTTATGAAAATCAGAAAGACAAACTGCAGGATATTTTTAAAGTGATATCTATAGAAAGATGGAGGTAATGAAGATAGATGTTAGAGTTCAATATATCTTGTTTATATATTTGCCTTTCGGAGCCATATACATATTTTACATTACTATAAAATAAGTGACATTTAAATGTGTATCCCTTGTAATTGAACAGATATCTGTGCATATGTGCATTAGCAGGAACAAATTTGGGTGCTTTAGAACACTCACTCGTCTGTTCATTTGGAATGAAGAGCAACAACAAAATCCAGAACACACTCATAAGCTGCTGTCAGTGTGCATATTATAGAAGTTAGTGCAGGTATTGTTAATCTGAGACTGTTGTGTGTGTATGAAAAAAATAAATAGGTTAGTGTTAAGAATGGATTGTTCAGAGAAAGACACATATATACATACATATATAAAACATGCATGCATACACACAAATATGAACACAAGTATATAGGAGACAAGGTTTTAAACTGTGTAGTTCTGAATTTGAGGAGACTCAATGTAAACTGATATATTTTTGTCTTTAAAGAACCACAAATAAGGAGTGACCCAATACTAACAAGCACTTTTTCACCCGTACTGTGGTTTCTAAGTATAAATTTCAAATAAAATGAAACTAATCTCAGAAAGAAATGTTTGGGTCAAGGCATAAGAATAAAAAAAAAGTGTAAGAGAATTCTAGAATTTTTTTTTTGAATTCTAGAATTTTGTCATACTAAAAAGGAAGTTATCAAAGGCCACTTGGGTTATGTCAAAGAGACTTCTCTTATTGGAAGGTGGGGGCCTGCTGAGCATTATCATGAATACTAATTTCAACAGGTGAAACACACCAAATGTGTTTTTGCATTCATAATAATATTTTAAATATTCTTATAGATCATCTCTATTGAGGAAGCCATGAGGAAGCTGATTATTTTGACAACTAATAAGTGAAGATAATGAGTTTATCTTCACTTGCCTTGCCTATATAAACTGTCTATAGGAGTAAACAAATAATTGACTAGCAGATGCATCTTTTTATAAAAGTATTCCAGATAAAATCCAAAAGGAGTCAGGCGAGGTGGCACACACTTGTAATGCCAGCACTTGGAGGCTGAGGCAAGAGGATTGCTGTGAGCTTGAGACCAGCCTGGGCTGCAAAGCAAGCTCGAGGCCAGCCTGAACTGCATAGCAAAACACTGTCTCAAAAGAGAGAGAGAGAGAGAGAGAGAGAGAGAGAGAGAGAAGGAATGATTCAAGTCAAATACCATTTTGCGATATGTACTAAGTTAATGGATTTAGATAAAGGTCATTGTCTGTGAGCACCACCAAAAAAAGAGGGGCATCTTCCTCCTAGGAGGAACCCTGAATCAACCCTGAACCAGACTCTCTTCAAACCTCCTGATACAGTGCCCCAGGCTTTCACTGCCAGGTATAAAAGAAACACTAACAGAAACTATGATGGCGTGTAGAAAAATAAAGTCTCTATAATATTCTCAAGGACAAACCACCTATTTTATTTAACAAAACTGAAAGGAAAATTACAATGATGTGAACAGGTAGATTAAAAAGAGATTTAAACAATATATTAATAAATGGTAACAGTAGGAATTTTTGCATCTTGACTCAAGCAAAGGAAAGAGAAACAGTTTAAGATGTTTAGGAATTATTTCTAATTTGGAGGCTATGATAATGCTATGTGGTTGTTAACTGCTCACTCTTTATTTTAGAGAAACAGTGCAGAACTATGGACAGCATTGTACAGTATCTTGGATTGACTTAAAAACAATCTGGGGAGATCTGGGTAAGATACAGATGAAATAAGATTGAGCAGAAGCTGACATATTTGCAGCTGGGTGATAGGTGCAGAGGAATGATGACTGTATGCCTACTCTAATGTAGGTTTCCCGCTTTCTGTAACAGAATGCTAAGATCAAATTGCACCTCTTGATTCAAAATATTTGTTTGCAAAAATATTGAAATGTATGCAGATGTTCATCTTCAAAAAATAAACTCACCAGAACCAAAGAAATGAAACCACAGAAAAAGGCTAATTGAATTTAAGCACAGGTCATGCATTTGATTTGCAGTGAAGTGATGGAGAAAATCTGGGAGACAAATGCCAGTGCTCTTTCTATTTCACAGCTGACTCTCAGTCAAGGGCCATCGGTGTCAGAGGAAGATCAGTGTTTCTGGATAACAGGAGAAGCAATCCAGCAAAGATATACAAAAGCATGTATCTGGCTGAAAATAAAAACTTTTGAAGTGACTGAGCAGTACACTGGGCTTTTCTCTAGACTTTCAGATTAAGATGAACACAGGTTGAAGCTTAATGGCTACATGAAAGGGATTTTATAGGGAGAACACCTGTGTCAGCCTGGAGACTGAACAAAGAGACCTTGAGGCTCCCTTTCTGCTCATGAAGTCACAGTTTTCTAATGAGATGATCCTACTTGTTTAGACATAGCTCATTGCTCTTCTTTGAGGCCACCGTGTGTCATGGGCAGGACTAGTACATGACCTGATAATCCTTCTCCAACTACAAACTTAAAAGTTGATATGGTTAATATGAAATGATTACCGTCATGCTAAGTAGAAATTTGGTAGAGTTATTGAATTCCTAGAAAGCCTAAGTTGACCTGTCTCGTGAAGGAGGTCAGGTTCTGGTCCATATGCCAAGTGCCCGGGGGGTTATGGTACCTCAGCCTCTCCTCTCCCTTTCCTATGAGCAGCCCTTGGGGGCAGACAGCGCTTGAGCCGCCTGTTACACAGAACAGCAGCCTTAGTCAAGGCTCTGATGCCCAGCTTTGGAGACATATTTGAACCTCAACCAATGTTTCACCACTTCTACCTCTTTTTCTTTAAGCTTTCTTTATAACTAAGCTACAAAGGTTTATTTCTTTTGTAAAAAAATGAATTCCTAATGTCAATAAACAAGTCAGATAAGTGTCAAGGTGGGCATCCTAAAATGACATAGTATAACCAACTTAGCAATTCTGATGTGTTGCAAAGAGAAGCTGATCCCACAGTGTACAGAAGACCAAAGGAAACCATTAACCAGGACATCAGTGGTAGCCTGATAATTAATTAATTGATTAAAGAAGATATGGTGCTGGGAGGAAGGCCATACTGTCTTTGTGATGTCATCTTTCCTTTCTTTCTGATTGTCAGTGACATGAATCTCTGCTCCATTTTACATGGAATATTTCTGATCTAATTCTAATAGCCCCTACATTTCAAGAGATGGATATAAACACCAGACGGATATTATAAGAAAATTGGATTGCTCTGCAGTGAGTGATATATGGAAAGGCCTTTTCCGAACCAAGCAGTAGGCAAAATTGTAACAGTAATATGAGTTCAAAATAAAATGGTTTATAGATCAGAGGTGACACTGCATCTTGTAAAGTGTGAAATTGTTCCTTCTGTTGGGCAGAATGTGGATGAAACAAAGAAAGGAATGTGAATGGTTTGATATTTATTAATTATATTTTCTGCCTCAATTCTCTATCTGTAATACAGCAATAATATCTTTAAAGGCTACATCTTTGATATATTTCCATGCTTGATTTAGATCAAATATGGTTCATTCTTGCAGATAAGTCATTCCCAATCTGGAGTTCTATAGAGTTGATTTTAATAGGCAGCTACTTTGGAATTTGCTGGATTTCCAAATGATGGATGAAAGAGTTCTGCATTCATTACTCAACTCTATTCCCTCTTTGACATTTTAATCCATACATTAGTGTACCCTTGGCACTTGTCTGCAGCTCATTTTCCATTTTCCTTGGTCATTTCAACACCTAACACACAATTTTATTTCCCACACTACTTCAGCCAACATCCTTGGTGTCCCAGTCAAGTTTACTACCATTCTAGGATTTTATCCCTGAACACGTAACACTGTATGTGGACATTTCTATAATGCTGAAATTGGCATTTCCCAGGCAGAGACCACACTGATACACTGAAAACAATGAGAGCTTAATGACTCAGAGTGCGGAAGGCTAGTTTTTATCTGGGTTTGACTTTTTTCACCAGTCCCCACTGTGTCTAATCCTCCCCAAAGTCTATCTTGGGTAGTATATATCTGCCCAAGCTACAGCACTAGAATAGGACTTTTTAAACCAGAGTGAGAAGAAAAACAAAGCAACATGAACAGTTGTTAGGAAAAAACATAAACCATGACAGCAAGGAAAGGAGGGTATTCTTTGTCCAGCAATAGGGCACGCTAACACACTGGCCCCATGGACAGAGGAAGGTATCCGCTGCCTAAAATAGGGTTCGTGGGCCACGTGCCCATATATGGAGGTTCCAATACATAAGAGAACTTATGTCCAGATCACGGTCATCTTGCAGATTGTGAATGTATTATCAGATAAATTTATAGGTGTTACAGTTGTCAGAGTCAAAACAAAATCACTTTAGGAAAGCCCCAAGAAAAACAAAACCAAAAAGTACTAATAAATTCAACCAGAAGATTATGAAGAAAGGGATAATGCACATGTGTGCCCAATACTAAGAACTACTCACAAAGAGCTTCCAGAACCACAGCCTAGCACAAATACTTCTACAAAGACATCTGCCCAACAACCATCAATTTAATCTTAGACTGATGTTGCCCTTGTCACTGAGCCTTGTAGGTAAAGATTACAGTTTCAATATATCTCAGGTAATTCCTCTCGTTTTACCTTTAAAATGGCCCCAGCCTCAGCCTCCTTAAATGTCCACGTACTTCATGGCATGCGTAGCCTCAGTGCAATCCTTTGTTATTCCCGAGAAGCTCTACAAATCTTTGGAGATTTCTCCTACATGTCAGTTAGGGTAATTTAGGTCTTCTAAGATCCCACATAAATGTTTAACCAGTCAGCAGTTAGATCTTTCTGTCTCACATCAAGAGGTAAATGTTAGAGTTAGTCTGAGGAATGGCACAGTCTCAGTGTCCAGATGAAGTGGGAAATAACCGGAAAAACAAAAGGCGGTATTTCCTGAAGAGGGAATGTAAGTGAGCTCTGGCTTATTTTTTGAAAGCCAATTGATTAAAATTAACCTGAAAAATGAAGATTTTTTTGACGCACTGGCAGGTTTCATTTATGTTTTACTTTAGTTCCTGCCCTTACCTCGAGCTGCCCTTGCTCCTGCCTGTGAACCTGATCCTTACCTCTCCAACAAAGTAGCTTAGACCTTGGAGACAGAGCCAAGGGAAAGCACAGGGCAAATATGAAACCAAAGCTTTTTAAACAGCCTCAAAGTTTTGTAAATCAAGCGCTTGGCAAATTGCTTTCCAGCAACTTGGTGGGTTGGTAAATTGATTTGGGTATTTGGTAAATTGCTTTTCAGTGAATTGGTGGTTCAGTAAATTGACTTGCCTCCCCAAAGCACAGTTATCTCCTAATTATCTTCTTTCTCTCACCAGTTCCTATTACCTCCATTTTCAGTAAAAAAGGGAGATGACAACTGCAAAGATAGTTTTGCACACCTGTACAGCTACACACATGCAGCTGACTCTCTGGGTTTGAGTCTTGAGGAGAAGAAAGACTTCTCGCCCTTCTTCTGTGCTACAATCCTGCCTTGAGTTAGGCTACCTTGAAAGCAAACCTCCGAGGGGTCCTTCCATTTAGATGTGCACAATAGCAGTTTTACTTGTCATAGTTGAGTGATCAAATTTAAGAATAATTCCAACCCAAATCCCCATGAACAGCCTTTCTGTGGTTTTCATGGCTGTGAAACCATCTGAGCTGTGAGAAAAAAAAAAAAACAAAAAAACAAAACAAAAAAAAAAAAACACCACACGCTGGGGGCTTCTAAACAACAGAAATTTATTTCACACAGATCTGGATATTGGGGGTCCAAGATCAAGGAACTTACAGATTCAGTATCTGATGAGCATCACACACAGTGCCTTCTCACAGTGGCATCACGTGTTAAAAGGCAAGAGAACTTTCTGCTGCCCTCACCCAGTTCACGTGGGGAGGTCTGCTCTAATTATGCGATCACCTCCCAAAAGCCCCACTTTCCCACGCCATCACATTAAAGATTAGGTCTCAACATATGAATGGGCGGGAAGGCGTTCCATCCCCACAGATCCAGATTATCTGTAAAAACATCATCAGTCTCCAGAAGTGACATTTCCTCATCAAATCTCAAATATATGAAATGCCATAGTTTACCATTACATTTCCCTTCTTCCTCTGGCTATTACACACTCTTATCTTTGGTTGCTTATATCAGAATCTAAGCCCTTTGGAAAGATCCTTAAAGAAAATATGGGAAATTCAAGAGGAAAAGACACAGGAATGCAAATTAGAACAAGGAAAAACTTCTGTAAAATTTTATCTTATATAAAGTCATGTGTCCTGTAAAATTGGCAAAGCATACAAAAAACGAATTCTACAGCTATTGGCTCAAAAGTAACCTTCTCTCTTTTCATAACACTACTGGCTCAGAACTGTAGGTGAAAACACAAGTTGGAACAGTGCGTTTGGACTAGGATCTGCAAACACACACTTAGTATTTAAAAATATCTATTGATCTTTGATTTTTTTTCCTAGGGATTTTTCCTAAAGAAATTTAACCATATGCAAAAGTTACTAACCCAGTGATGTTTATAACAGTAAAATAGCAAAAACGATAGAGCTAGCTTTAATGTCCATCCTTATTAACAAAATATATTACATTATAACCATGTAAATACTAGAAATTACCAACGTATTTTAAGTGAAGAAAACAATAAGATTTTGGCAGGGTGTATAGCTGAACTTTCAAGCATGGCATATGTCATGTCAAAAATAATAATGGATGTACTAAATTAAATGATAACAATTATATTTAGGTTAAGGTATTATATAGACTTTTTATACTTTTTTATGATCTACAATTTTCAGATCTACAATTTAAATGCCTTCAATGAAGCAAGCCTGGTTTTGATCTTTGAAACTATTTCTTTAAAAAACAGTTTAATGATTTTCTTCATCATATGAAGAAGGGCTGAAACAAGAGTTCTCGTTCCTTCCTGTGAAGGATTTCATAATGCCTCTCATCTTCTTTATCAAAACCTGTCTCTAAAATACAGTATTCAGAAACATTACCAATATGTGAACAAACTGGTAGCACAGCAAAGCCTTAAACACCAAAGGAGCTGCCAGACTTAGCTGATTTAAGGAAATTACAATATCCACACTCTCGCTGCTCTAAACACGAACTCACTGTCTCTGAGAGGTGGACCATCGGGAAGGAAAGGGTTGCTGTCCTCTCTGCGGCTCTCCTGCCTTCCTTCCTTCATTTTTGAAACAAGCTGCATTTAGCCCAGAAGGGAGGGTTGGTGCAGCATGCATCCTCTCTGCTGCAGATGGAAAGACCAAAAACAGAAGGAAAAGATGCTGGCCCAGCCCCCCCTAGCATCCTGGAGATACAGAGGGGCACCTCAGGAAAGGATGGCTGCAATAATTACTATTATTTAGTCGTTTAAAAAAATTAGGGCAGTGCCTTTTAGAAAACAAACGTGAGTACAAACTAATGTCACACGGGCCACAGGCCGCTGACAGTTGCATACAGCAGCGAGTGGACTAGAAAAGCAATTAAGCGGTGTCAGGGTTTCATGGGCAGGAGGAAGTGTCCACAGAGCCCGCGCTCTCCTCTTGGGAGCAGAGCCGCTTGGGCCCAGCTGTGCGGTCTTTCGGGACTGGCCTGGAGCTGCGACCTCATCGTTGCGTAATCGTGGGCTCCGCCTTTGGGCGAGCGCACTGGGCTCCGGCGCCCTCTGCTGGACACATGGGAGAACGAGGCTTTGGCGGACGTCTTGACCCAAGTTTCTGGCTTTAAAGGAGACAATTTTCTCCCTGTGCCACCCTGCGAAAAGCAATTTGCAGCAGAAAAAAAGAAATGAGCCGTAACGTGCCGCAGAAAGCCCCGCCTGGAGCATTATCCAGTGTTTCGTTTCTGAGGTCGCAGTGTCCAGTCCTCTCCAGACGCCTATGGAGAAAGCAGCTGGCCTCGGCAGGACAGAGCAGAGCAGGGGACATACGGGGTGCCGCGCAGAGGGGACAGGAGGGCCCGCACGTCCTCCTCTTGCTTTAAAGCCTGCCTCATATCTTAGAAGCAGAAAGACCCTCAGACCACACGAATGTCCTAAACTTCTTTTCGTCTTTCTCTTAGTTCTTTAAAAGTCCCCCAAACTGCCCGTCGCTTCTGTAGGACGGTGACCTCCGTTGAAATGTAAACTGCTACCCACCACTTTGCCAAAAAAATTTCAGAGGTATTTAAGCTTGCCTCTGAATATTCTCTTTCAAAGTTTCAGGGTCTCTTAGAGGGAGGTCGTTTGTCCCTCCCAGGTCACAGGTTGGAGGCTTGGTCCCTGGTGGGTGATGTGAGACTGTGGTGGGATCTCCCAGATGTGGAGCTTAGTAGATCATTGGGGAACAGCCTCCGGGAGCAACTACTGGAGGTTTCTTGGAACCCTAGTTAGTTCTTTAGAGAGTGTTGTTTTAAATGTGTGAAACTGGCCCCTTCCCAACAAAGGAAAAGGATTAGGAACCCACTGTAAGCCTGATTGAGAAGGGGTTTTGTTGTTTTACTTTTTACAAAATTGTTTTTATTATACTGGGCCTTCATAAGTATACTTTGTCACGTCTTAATTTAAACACTATTTCCAACCTATGAATAAAGTACAGTTTTCTTTATAAATCATTTCTGTGTTTAAAATATATTTAAATTTTTTTATTTAAAAAAAATTTATTTTTAAAAAGCAAAATAGAAAAAAGGGTAGAAATAATACATAATTTCAAAAAATTAACAGGAAGAAATCAACATTAGTTAATACATTGCACACTGTTATCTTAGAAGTAGTTGCTCAAGTTACAAAGTCAAACCATAAAAAATGAACAATCAAGTAATGATAGTACAAACTATTCTTTTTGATTTACTAACAGAGAATTAGTAGTAATGGTTATCTATCTTGCACACTTAAACATACATACAGTTATAAGTGTATACCTACAAGTTATTATTTCCTTTTGAGCACTTTATTTCCCTTTCATTATTACAATATCTATTGTATTTTAGAATCTTATTATTCTTTCATATTTTTATATTTTTTTGTACTAGGGAGACAATATGATATTTATAAATTCAAGTTTGATTTATTTCACTTATGAGTGTGATCTCAAGTTGCTTCCATTTACCAATAAAAGCCTCAAGATCATCCTTTTTATAGCTGAGTAATATTCCATTGTATAAAAATACCACATCTCTTTTTCCATCCTGTGGTTGATGGGCATTTTAGTTGTTTCCAAGATTTAGCTATTACATGTGCTGCTATAAACATGGATGCACATATATCACTGTGGCATGATGTTTTCAATTCTTCTGGGAAAATACCGAGAAGGGAAATAGCTGGATTGAATGGGATTTACAGTCCTAGATTTTTAAGGAATGTCCATACTGATTTCCACAGTGGCCACACCAGTTTACACTCCCATCAACAGTGGAGAAATGTTCCTATTTCCTCATAGCACCACCAATATTTGTTATTGGTTGATTTCTTGATGGCAGCTATTCTTTCTGGAGTGAGATGGAATCTCAATGCTCTTTCAATTTTCATTTCTCAAATGACCAGTGATGGCAAACATTTCTTAATGTATTTATTTGCCATTTGTATTTCTTCATCTGAGCAATGCATGTTAACTTAGATGTCCATTTTTGGAGAGGGTCTTTGAATTTGGGGGGTCCTAATGTTTTTCAATCCTTTATATGTTCTAGATAGAAGTCCTTTGTCTGAGGGACAGCTGGCTAAAATTCTTTCCCATTCTGTGGGTTTTCTTTTCACTTTGTTTGTGATTTATTTTGAAGTGCAAAAACTTTTTAATAAGATGAGATCCCAGTTGTTGATCTTTGAAATACTTCCCATGCAGTTTACGTTTGCTCATGAACTCT
Organism: Dolichotis patagonum; assembly: GCA_004027295.1. Classification (NCBI taxonomy): domain Eukaryota; kingdom Metazoa; phylum Chordata; class Mammalia; order Rodentia; family Caviidae; genus Dolichotis; species Dolichotis patagonum. Next base: position 11,996 of record PVJX010009278.1, on the reverse strand, counting down.
TTGCCTACCCTTATGTCTTCAAGATTTCTACCTACCTTGTCTTCCAGCAGATTTGGTGTTTCTGTTTTAATATTTAGATCTTTGATCCATTTTGACTTTAGTGCATGATGATAGACATGGGTCTAGTTTCAGTCTTTGGCATATGAAAAGCCAATTTTCCGGCACCATTTATTAAAGAGGTTAGATAAAAAGGCTTTTAAGGAGACTCTCAGTAGAGTTTAACCTGTGTGTACTCAAATGTAAAGGCATACAGACTGAATTCCAAGGCACACATGAAAAGCACAATGAGAAATCACATGTGCAGCCTTAGGTAGCAGAAAGAGATGCAGCCTACCTCATGTGAACCCAGCTCTCCCTCAGGTAAAGGGCTGAGTTTCCCAGAGGTGTGAATGCATTGACTCAATTTAATCCAGAAAAGACTCACCCACGGGAAGTACCTGGAGCCACGAGCTCGGGCTTCTGTAACAAATGATAACAGATGGAGTGGTTTAAACAAAAACATTCATCTCTCACAGGACTGGAGGCACCTGGCTTATGTTCTTCCTTCTTTTCCTCATGCTGCATATTCATTTTATTCATGAATTTTTCATTCATATGTTTTATTTCATTTTTCCAACTTTATGATAAGTAAAATTGAATATATTTTTGATATTTTGAGATGCATTTACATTGTCAAGTTAGTACCATGTTAATTAACTCCTCTATCACCTCCCCTACTCTACAAAAAATTTTGTGGTGAGATTTTGTAAGATTTACTTGCTAAACAATCTTCAGGTGTCCAATACATCATTAACTATTATCACTATTCTGTACCATAGGTCATAGAATTTGTTTATTGTATAACTGAATATTTGTACCCTCTGACCAATGTTTTTTCCTTGCCTCACCATCTCCTAGGTAAGCCACCATTTTACTCTTTGTTTCTATGTATTTTATATTTTTGGATTCCTTGTATAAATGAGATCAGGGTATTTGCCTTTCAGTATTTGGCTTATTTCATTTAACATAGTATTTGACAGGTTTATCTAAGAGTCATAAAAGACCAAATTCCTTTTTAAGGCCAAATAATATTCTATTTCACATACAGAGCCACATTTCCATTCATCCTGTTCTTTTATAAGGTTACTAATCCCTTTGGAAGGGCTCCACCTTCATGACCCCATAACCTTCTGAAAGTCCCACCTCCAAACACCAACACATAATAGCAACACACTGAGGACTTGAGCAAACTCTGGGGGGGACACAAACGTTCAGTCCACAGCAGCCCCAAAGAGAAGAGAGGAGCTCTGGGTCCGAGTCCTGAGCTGGGAGTCACATCCCACTAGCAGATCACAGGCAACACTCCTTTCCTGCTTTGAGGGACCTGTAGGCCGAAGATCTCTGAAGACTCTCAGCAAACAACTCTCGGGAGACTTTCAAAGTCTGGTGAGACCAGGGCACACCAGACCTAGATAACAGCTGTACTGATCACTGACCCTTTCCCTTTCCCCACGTCCATCTATACCCTGGTCCTATTCCAGATGCACTATCTGGCAAGTGAAGAAAAAAGTAGATCCGGGAAGCAGGGAGAAAGCCAACCTTGTTTCTAGAAAGTAGAATAAAAAGAAATAATGTCTAAAACTACCAAGATTAGCTCATGAAATACCTGTAGCTTTTTGCTTGCCCTCATTTTCTAACTTGGATCACTTGTTCTTGGGGAAGCCAGCTGCCATATGTGAAGACACACAGTCCTCTGAAGATGTTCACATGGTGAGTACCTGAGGACCCTTTTCTATAGCCTCTCAGTAAGTCATCTTGAAAGTGGGTCCTTTAGCACCAGGCGAGCTTTCAGATGACTGCCTCCCAGCCAACACCATGACTGCAACCTCAGGAAACTGAGATGAAACTGCCTGCCCAAGTCGCTCCCAGATTCCTGATTGACAGAAATGGGAGCTAAGAAGACATCATAGGTAAGATCTTGTCTCCCCATCTTGTTTGCCCCTTTTGAGAAGTATGAAGAACTGCTTGTATCTGGCAGGAACTACCAGTGCCCCATTGATATCCCCACAGCAGTTACCATTCCTCTCAGCACTGGTGTTTCTTTGCTCAAGCAACTATGAGTCCTACCTAGTGGCTTCCTCTAGCCATGGAACCTGCTCTCCAGAATGGGGAACACTGGATGCCCTTGGGGGCTGCAGATGCCAGGAGCAGCTCCCCTTCATGATGGGAACAGTTGGTAGTTATTACCTCTTCCAGGTATAGGGGTGGGAGCAGTGTCGGTGGGTAAGTATGTCAGCCACCTCTCCTAGTTGGATGCATAACTTGAAAACGTGCTCTACACAGCAACTCTGGAGTCCCTAGAAGGAGAAGGAGCCCTGCCTGCCCACAGGAGTAACTTGCTCAGTGGTATACTATATCTAGCTCCTTTCTCTTTTTTTGTGGGGGGGGGTGTCTGGAAGTTCTTTTCTGTCGGTGGGTAAGTATGTCAGCCACCTCTCCTAGTTGGATGCATAACTTGAAAACGTGTTCTACACAGCAACTCTGGAGTCCCTAGAAGGAGAAAGAGCCCTGCCTGCCCACAGGAGTAACTTGCTCAGTGGTATACTATATCTAGCTCCTTTCTCTTTTTTCGTGGGGGGGGGGTGTCTGGAAGTTCTTTTCTGTGTCACTTCTGGAATCATCTCCACATACATCCACATACATTGTTCTTAAATTCTGGGTGGGAGAAGATGGCCTGAGCTGACTGGAGAATTTAAACAAAGGCATGTGCACCAGGAAGGCTTTACGGAACCAAAATTGGGTCTCTTTCTTCAGAGATAAGTGTGTTTGGTTCAACATGAGATAGATTCACCCCGCCTCCCAGATGCTCACATTTTCTGATCATCCAATGATATTGCTACCATGGTACACTCTGCCTTTGCAAGGAGAAAGCCTGAGTCGGAGTGACGTTTCAGGTAACATGTTTGCGGATATAGACCATCCACACTTTCCAGTTCAGTCCTGTCTCGAATAAACTGCTGCTGTGAGCTCCATTTATCTGATTTCTGTCTCTTCTCTCAAATTGTTTTATTACTTACTAAGAACAAGCAAAATTCTGTTTTACATCTGTGCCCTAAAACTTAAAATAGATGCACAATATAGGGGGTAGATAAAAATGTTGACATTTATAAGCACTTTCAAATATTCTATAAAATTCACTGTAGAACATTCTGCCAATTAACAATTTTGGGTTCTGAAAAGAAAACTCAAGGAATTGTGAAGTGTCTATCTCGGGTTACCAAGTCCTACAAAAAGACTGAAAGGGGAGAAAACTGGAGTTGGATACAAGGTTGTACACACACATTTCCATCTAGCATTTCCAGGAGAACTCTGGGATTTTTAGCTTCATGAAATTCTCTTTGCTTAGAGTAAATCTGATTTTGGCACAGAGGCCATCCTTACTCACAAGCTCCTGAGCATTTCCCACACACAGAGGTGGTTAGCATTTACTGTGCAGCTCCCTAAAGCTGAATTCTACCACCAACCCCACATATCCCACTGTCATTCCCTCCTGCAAACAAATAATTTAAAACCATACATAAATAAATAACAGATTTTTTAAGTTAAAGGAACTAGCCCACTCAAAATATAAATTTTTGTGAAAGAAAAAAATGGAACAGAAACACCAAAGAGAAATTAGAGCTAAATCTGGCCTCTAAGAACTGAAGCAAGCTTTCAACTGTAGAGTGGTGGAGGCCAAACACACCCTAGAGAAAGGAGAGAAATTGAGCCAGAGTTATTGGGGAAACACTGAGAGCTGGAGGGAATCATCCTTCCTCTACAGGACTCTGAGAAATGAGCCTGCTCCCTATCAAGGGCTGCAACTGTTAAGCTGAACGGGATGGGTGGCAGAAGAACATGAACGCACAACCACCTGCCAGCTCTGTGCACGGACCTTGAATGTCCTTGGTGTAACTGTTGAACAGAAACACTAAGCTATCAGCTTAAGGCCTGGGGCCAGCTGGAAGGAAACTGTAAAACTGCCAGATGGAGAATAATGAAGGCAGAGAGGCAGAAAGCATTTGCATTCAAGTTAAGGCTGCAAATTACAACTGTACCTTATGCAATGAAAAAATATTGATGTGAAAGAAATCCAACAAAGTCAACACCAGCATGCAACAATTTGTTTTCAATAAGTACAAATAGTAGAACATTGTGAATAGGCTTAAAATGATTTTGTTTAATATCCATGAATCTTCCAAGAATTTTGAGTATAAAGTTTTATCAGAACAGCAATATAAAGTAGGTATAGTCAATTGCACAATTAGACTACAATTTTTATTTTATAAATGAGGAAACAAGCACACAGAGAAATTAGAAAACTAACTCAAAAATATCCAGCTTGTGCCTGTGGCTATAGAATAAGACATTCAACAAGAATAAGTAAGAACAAATAAAAACAACAAAGCATGAAATTGAAAGGCAATAAAAAATTTTGAATTTAAAAGAAAGACAATAGGGTGGGGAGTATAGCTCAGTAGTGGTCATGTGCAAGCATGTAGGAGCCTCTGGATGCAATCCCAGCACACATTCGCACAAAATGAACAATAATAATAAGCAACTAAAAAAAGATTCATTTGTAAATCTTGGAAATAAAAATCTTGGAAATAAAAAAAGATGATCAAAGAAATGAGCCAAATAGAAGGCAAACAGCATGGGTAAATAATGAATTGATAAAGTAGTAGTAAGTTATTCACCTACAATGTAGCATGTTAAATATTTGACATATTTGATAAAATAATCAAATAGGTAGAGCAGATCTTAATAATGATGGTGCAGAAAAAAGAGAGACTCAAACATGAAATTTCAATGTTAGATCCTTGCAAGAAAGCCTGAGAACACTATCAAAGAATTACCAGTTAAGAAATTTCTAGCATCAAAAACACCCACATGCTGAAGACTGAAACTAGACCCATGCCTATCACAATGCACTAAAGTCAAAATGAACCAAAGATCTGTATATTAAAAGAGAAAGATTAAATCTACTGGAAGACAAGGTAGGCAGAAATCTTGAAGACATAAGGTTAGGCAAAGAGTTCATGAACAAAATGCAAACTGCATGGGAAGTACTTCAAAGAATCAACAACTAGGATCTCTTCTTATTAAAAAGCTTTTGCACTTCAAAAGAAATCACCAATAGAGTAAAAAGAAAACCCACAGAATGGGATGAGTTTTAGCCAGTTGTCTCTCAGACAAAGGACTTCTATCTAGAACATATAAAGAATAAAAAAAAATTAGAATTCCCCAAATTCAAAGACCCAACCCAAAAATGGGCATCTGAGATGAACACACACTTTTCAGATGAAGAAATACAGATGGAAAATAAATACATGAAGACATGCTCAACATCACTGGTCATTGGAGAAATGCAAATTAAAACAACATTGAGATTCCATCTCACTCCAGAAAGAATAGCTGCCATCAAGAAATCAACTGGTATCAAATGTTGGTGGTACTATGGGAAAAAAAGGAGCACTTCTCCACTGTTGATGGGAGTGTAGACTGGTGCAACCACTGTGGAAGTCAGTGTGACAATTTCTCTAAAAACTAGGGTTGGAAGTCCCATTTAATCTAGCTATTCCCTTCCTGGGTATTTTTCCAGAAAAATTGAAAGTGTCATGCTGCAGTGATATATGTGCACCCATGTTTAAAGCAGCACAGTTTGTAAATCTTGGGAACAATCAAAATTCCCATCAATCACAGAATGGATAAAAAAGATGTGGTATTTTTATACAATGGAATATTACTCAGCTACAAAAAGAATGATATAGAGGCTTTTATAGATAAATGGAGGCAACTTGAGACCATACTCATAAGTGAAATAAATCAAACTCACATTTATAAATATCATATTGTCTCCCTAGTACAAAAATTATAAAAATCTGAAAGAGTAATAAGATTCTAAAATACAATAGATATTGTAATAATGAAAGGGAAAGGACAGAACAACTAGGAAAGGGAAAAGGAAAAAAGGAAGAAAGAAAAGATTAAATGTATGTTGGTAAACACATATGAATGTATGTATGCATACGTATGCTAGACAGATAACCATTCTACTAATCTCTGTTAGTTCGTCCAAAAAAACTGCTCGTGCTGTCATTGTTTGACTGATCACATTTGTGTCTAGATTTTGTAACCTGAACAACTTCTAAGACAACAATATGCAATATATTAACTAGTATTAATTCCCTAATTTAAAAAAATTCTGTATCATTTCTATGCTTTTTTCTGTTTTTTTTTTTAAAAACAAAAATAAACTCACTTATGTAGCTCCCCCCAAGAGAAACTTCCAGCATCAAACAAAACTATAATTTCTTAGATTGAAAGTGCATACAGAAGGGTTGGGGATTTGGCTCAGCTGCTCAAGCGCTTGCCCCGTAAGCGTGAGGTCATGAGTTCAATTCCTGGTACAAAAAGAAAGAAAGAAAGTGCATACAGAGTGCCAATCCGAAAAATTGAAACAGACTCACATCTATACACATCAGCAACTGCAGAACAAGGAGAAGAAGAAAGAGAGTATTTGAAAAGTAAGCAGGAAAATATCACATGCATACAGAAGAATCACAATTAGGTCAACATCATATTTCTCATCAGCAAAAGGGTGAAAAAAGTCAGTGAAGTAATATCTTGCAAACACTGCAGAAATTAACTGTCAACCCAATGTCCTTTCACAGTCAACTCTTCCAAGAATCGTATAAGGTCTAAGAAAGTGGCCATGGGGATTCTGACTGAAATCAGTCAAAGGACTTCCATCCAAATGTCATTCAGAAGCCGCAGGTACAGTCCCAGGCAATGTCTTGAGCAGGGAAATTATTTACACACAGCAAGTGGAACTGTGTGTACTCATGAGCACCGCCCGTCTGTTAAATTCTGATGTGTCTTTAATTACACATTCTGATGTGACAGTCTTTAATTACACATTCCAAGGTTTCTTAGAAACGTAGAAGTCAGTAACTTCAGCTAAAAGTTAAAATTAGGACTGCATTAGGAGCAATTGAGAAATACATGCATGTTTATGTCAGTGATTTTAAGGAAAAGTGGAATAATTTTGTAGTGACATTTTGTTTCAGAATATGAAAAAGCAGAGTTAAGAACATCTCAGTAAGTTAATTTTGCTTCCTTTGCTTTACAATATCTACATCTGAAAGAAGCCACAAAATACTTACAGTTTGGATAAATTAAACCTAGTCAAATATATGTATTATAACATGCATATGAATGAAAAAATCACTTTCTAGGATGCATTATAATGAAACCATTTATATTTTTATGTAATTATCATGCATAAGAAGCCATGCTGGTATGACTAACACCACATAACCACTACTTAAATAAAAACTATATTTGTGCTATCACCTCACGATCTCTTCTCTCATCTCCTGACAAACTTTCTACTCCTACAGATAACTACTGTTTTAATTTTTAATAGTACAGTTTGGTCATCCTAAACTTATCATTATTTCTTCATTTAGTTCAGCATTAAATTTATGATATTTAGTAAGGTTATTGGTTTAATTTCACCTAACCTACTGATTTGGAAGAATATTTGGAACCAATCTGTTCTTTCTAAAGCCCTTTTACATGATATTGTATGAGCCTGAACACATTAAACTTATGTTAGTCACATAATAAAACACAATTTCTCATTGGACAAACACAAAGTATTTATTCCCTATTGTGTTTATTTTTACAAAATCCACTGTAGGACAGATGAATTCCCAAAGCTACTGTCTTCCATGCAAGACTTGGAGACTTGTGGTGCTAGATCTGACATTTCAATACATGGTCTCCAAATTTGCTGCTGGAGAAGAAGCAAAAGATATACAACTGCAAAGAGGCATGGAAACACACACCCATCACATCTGTTCACACCCATCAGCTACAGCTAGCCAAGATACCCTTTTCTACTTTCCTAGAGGTTGGAGAATGTCATCATTGGAAGCCTAAGCAAATGAGACAATAGTGAGTTCTGGTAAGGTGCATCATACATGACTTAATAAAAATGGTTTTCAGATAGATATACATGTGAATTATAATATTAGAGTCAGTAAAAAAATCAGCTGCTGCTTATGATAAATTAATGGTGGGTGAACTATTTAAAACAAATTCATACATCACAAAGCAATTCATGTCACAAAAGTGATAAATCTAACTATAAAATATGTTATAAAATATTAATATCTCTAATCTATACATAAGCTTCAATAAATGGGTAACAAAACTTAGCCAGTAGAAAAGTGGGGAAAAGGTAATTGCAGAAAAGTTTTAGAAGATATAAACAAATCAGCAGTGATGCTTTGTGAGCAGTAATCAGCAAGTTTCACCTGCAGAGCTTCAGAACTTTTTTCAAATGAGTAAGTTCCATTTCCAAAGATGTTATAGGAAAATAAGCACCAGTTTCATATACTGTTGGAGGAAATGTCCATTACAATAACCTTGTAAAAATTAATCCCATGTGACAAATTAAAATTTTACAGATGTATGTTCCCTAACTCAGCCCTTCCACATTGGGGAGCTTATATAAAGAAATACTTGCACATATGCAGAAGGATGTGTGCTTAAGAATACTTATTTCAGTATTGTATGAAAGAGTATAAAATATATGCTAACTTAAACACCAATTAATAGGAAACTCATAAAACAATTTATAGTTTATGCATCATATTCAATTCTATAGACCATCAAAATTATAGACTTACTACATGAAATGATAGTTTCATTATCATAATTTCTTATCACAATGGCTTTTGAAAATGTATACTACATGTTGGCTGACTATATTTTTTGAAAAACAATGATTTTTACTAAGAATCTACAAAATAAAATCATCAAAATATGATAATTTGATTTTAATATTTTAAGACAAGTGTACATTCAAAATTTTATGCAACACAATAGCAACTTCTAGGATCTTTGACCCTTCATGCATATACACTGACACTTCCAAATATTGTAACCTACTCTTGTGTTTAGTTTTTGCTGTATCCTAAAGTTTTGTGTTGTAACTATATTTATAAATATATCTTAATCTAAAGGAAGTCATTAGTCCCCAGCTGGCTCAAAAGCTGATAGAGTAAATGTTCCAAAAGGAAAGAAGAAAAATTTTAAGCACATAGCAAGTAATGAGTATGCTAAAAGATCTGACAAGCAAGTGGGAATTAAAGATCTTGCCATTCTTCACAGTAATTCTTTGTAGTTTCTATTGCTAACCCTTTTGTCTTCCTAGATGACTTTGGAAAAAAGACCATTCACCATCTCTTCCTCTTTAATGAGTATATTAATCCTTTATTATATTATTATATTATTACATTTATTTCATTTATTTAAAAACTGACTTCATTTTCCTTCAAATTGTTTCCAGTATTTGCATAAACTTGGATTTATAGTAAGTTAAGCTAATTTTTTTCTGTGAAAGTGGTTCTGATATCTTAGACTGAGGTGAAAGGAATCATGATTTTTATCATTAGAACTGATGTAATAACCTTATTTTTAGTGGCACAGTTTCAGAACTGTAATGAATTAAAGTTGTTAAGCAATATGTGAATGGATCAATGAAATATGTGTATAATAATATCCAAGGTCACTAAGATTACTGGCAAAAAAGCAAGTTACCAGTATCAGGGTTATATAAAGATGATCTCACTTTGTGAAAAATAAAAATATCTAGACTGATCTAAGCCCTATTAATAGTGATTACTTGTGAGCTTATACAACAATAGATATAACCTGTATATATATATATATATATATATATATATATATATATATATATATATATATATGATTTTTCTATAAGGTTAACATTGAACCTTATCATTTAATTTGATTCAGTTCTCATTCAACTCAGTTTGCAACCAGAATCATGGACAGAGTCAAGTTGGGAATCAAGGCATATGTATGATCTAAGATTCTAAGTAACATAACTCTCTGTTCCTGAGCCTTGCTTTTTAAAAATCCCAATACCAAGGATATTTTTCTTCATGGGGAAGTATGATAATTAAATATATTAATAAACAGACGCAATAGATCACCTACCCACAATACAGATGTCTGTCTATTCGAGTTTTTTTAAATGAACATGCACTAACTTTGTAAAAGATCAAATCTATAAAATATGCTGAGTTTTTCTATACCACATATGACTGTTTTTTCTTGGGGAATTTGAATAAATGTATAAATTTGAATAAATATTTTTATGATGTGACCATAGATTTCTGGATCTAGTACTGCATCTATTTCCATAATTCTGCACCAGTCTGACCAAGATTCTTCTTTTGTGGACTCCCAAGTCAAGTAAGCCTTTTTATTCTGCACATCACAATCTCCAATGACAAATAGAGTATTTTTTGCACTATACGGAAATTTGTACCATTTATTAATTCTGTTTTCTTTCTCATGTGCTATTTGTTTTCACTTTCTTGGGGAAGTAGAGCTTTATAATGCTGATACGGTTGTGCAGAAACCTGGAGTTCATGGTTTCCCCTCACCCCTTGCTGGAACATGGAACATTGAGGCTTGGATAAGAAAGCAGGAACATGGAAAGCTCTGTCCACTGCCTCAGCAGAGACAGGGAGGCCATGCTGGGAAATAAATGAGGGTAAAATCACAGCAAGACTACAATCAGCTAGATTTAGGTTAACTAAGCTTGAGAACCTAATGAGCAACCAATGTTACTTTGGAGCCTTTTTTTTTCTTACTTTGGAGTCTTTAAAGATTAGCTCCTCCAGGCACAGCATTCCTCAGCAAAGTGTGGTCTACACAAGTACTCGAAGAATACAATGCAAAGAGATACTTCCTTTTCCTCGAAATACAAATAAGTACAAGTCTCTAAGCAATTAGATGGATAGAAGGTAGAAATCACATAGGAAAGAATATGAAAGAACTGAGGGGAGGGCATTGAAATCACTAAATGTTTACAGAGACATAATTTTATTTTCCATTTAGCTCATGAAAAAATATACATGATAACCTTTAATTTTGCTGGGAATTGGAATACATCAACTTTCAATATCAAATTTTTCACCCTTTGAATTCCATAGGCTTAAGTCCTCACAGATTAGGATTATTCTTGATGCCCTATTACTCAGCTTTGCATCTGAGGCAGGAATCATTTCACACTTCAGCAGATCTTTAAATGTAGCATCAACTTATTTCATAATTAACTTGTCTTCTCTCTTTTTTATCACACAAAACTCCAGCCAAATTAAAATATAACAGATGGAAAAATTCACATAGAAAGGAACACTGACGAAGTAGCTTTACTTTCTCTTTGAAAGTCAGAATTAATATACTGATTTCAAATAAATGGAGACATTTCAAATCCTGCATATTTGGAATAAATGTGTGTGGATTGAAAGCCTAATAAATTGCATTTTTTGGACCCTTTAAGCACCAGTTCACCATTCTAAACGTTTCTCCCTCACTGTAATTATTTATCATCCTCATCAGCACCTGTGTTGAGCGCTGCTGGTGTATCGCACTGCTCACTGTCTGTAAGAGCAGCTGGTCCTCTTGGTGTCAGTCCTGTGCTTGCTGAAACTCCATTCATACCTACAAATAAAGCAAACTAACCATCTCCAGTGAGGACAGCTCAAACCAGACTTCACGCCCCTCAAAAACATAGTCAATCAGACATTTGCTGTAGTGTATCCATTTTTTTTTTTAATTTAAAAGAGAATAAAACAAAAGGGGGCAGTACAGAGCAGATCAGAAGAGGACAACATAGGCAACACAGTACTTTACATTAAGTCAACTGGACATCAACAGTATCTAACACCATATTTCTTACTCTGCTATAGTTGAGCATAGTTTCAATTACAATAATATCAAACATAGCACAATAGTATAAAGCCATGCATATAGTGAAAGAATTCCAAGGCTTGCTGAACCGAATAACAGAAAATGATCAATGGGTATTAAAATATCTCATTTTTGATAAAAAAGAAAAAAATTTGTTTGAGCTATCACACATATTCAAA
>PVJX010009277.1:0-61632 GCA_004027295.1 Dolichotis patagonum | reverse complement strand
AGCTACCCTAACATAGTCTGGGTGCCTCAGGTAAACCCCAAAGCCCTTTGCCTTCATTATTCCATCTGTAAGCCGACAAAAAAGCGCCTCTTCTTTTTTCAATCTTTTAAGATTTTCATAATAAAGGAAAGTGTCTGGTGACCCTTGAAGTCACTCCTACAGTGAGCTAGTAACGCCTAGCCTTGCGCCTGCCCGGAGGTTCCTCTGCTGCGTCACTCAAGGGCAGTGAAACTCACTCGGGTTCCATTTAGAGACATGCCCGTGGGCCGTGTCTCCCAGCCCTCCTCTTACGGGTTAGATACACACTGTGTTCAGAGATGGGGCTTTGGGAGGCTGCCTGCATTGCAGGGTGCTGTCTTCCCCGATAGACTCATTCTAGACGTTGGCCCGTTGTGCTCCTCAGAGGTGGAAAGTGGCCGCAGTGGGTCGCTGGGCACCTGACCCGGAAGGGTGTGGTGCCGTCCCCAGCTTCTTCTGGGACTCTCTGTGTCCTGGCTGACGTGGGCTGGGCAGCTTTCACCCACCGTGCAGCCAGCCAACCACAGACTGAATCTACTGAAACCAGGAGCAGAAATAAACCTCTTCTGCCTTCAGTCACCGGGTCTGGTGTGTTCTTCCAGTGACAGGCAAGTGGCTAGTACACTGCTCTAGGTGAACCACGAGATGAAGTCCTCCGGCACTCTGCTGCTCAGCTCCCAGAAGCTGTTCCGGGCTTGGTTCCCTATGACTGAATAACAGGTATGACTTATAAAATGTTTTAGGTGTGTTGACTCTCTTCCTCTCCCCCATTATCTCTTCAATCTGTCTAGTGGTTGAGACAGGGTTTTACTGTGTGGTTCAGGGTGACCTAGATTTCACTGCCTACCCACGTTGGTCTCTAACTCATGGCAATCCTTCTGCCTCAGCCTCTCGAGCAATAGATTATAGGCGTGTGCCATCAAGCCCAGCCCTAAACTCTTTATTCCACAGATACTTTATACTTTTGAAAATAATGGAAGTGCTGCAGAACTTTGTCATTTATGGATTATACCTATTGATATTTACGGTATTAAATATTAAAACTGAGGAATTAAAATATTTATTATTTAATTAATTTAAAATAGCACCCATTGCAGTTAAAATTTATAATATATTTTCTAAAACTGATAGTTACCTTCAAGAACAAGTATGTTTCAAAACTGAAAATAAGGACAGTAGTGTTCTTTTATAGCTTTGCAAGTATCTTTCAGATTTTTTTTATGACTATTTCCAGAAGACTGTTTTGAGTTAAATGCTTAGATATCAAATTATGTCTATGAAAATTTTATAGCACAGCACATACAACTTTCATATTTAAAAATGGCCTAACACCAAATCTTTGTTTTTTATCTGCAAGTCAGGTAGTAACATTTTCTATTTTAAGTTTGATAAAAGAATCCAGGAAAGTTTAACTTCACCCTACGTGTTCCTCAAGTGACTTTTATATCCTTATAATGACATTGGGTTGAACTGTATGAAATTGTTAACATTTGACCACTTTTGACCCATGAAAATTTCATACAGGTTTTCTTAATATTATAAATGAGAAAGTGAAGTCCATCCATATACTTTTTTTTATTTAGAGAAAAAAACAAAACAGAGACAAGGGTAGAAATAATACAGAATTTTAAAAAAACAGTAAGAAATCACTAGTTGATAAATTGTTATCTTGGAAGTAGTTGCTCAACTCACAAAATCAAAGTGTAAAAAGTGGACAATCAAACAATGACAGCACAAACCATTCTGTTTGATGAACTAACAAAAACTTAGTATCCGTCCTTATTCTTAAAAAATCTTTATTAAGGAGAATTTTTACCTTGTGTAAGAAAAAATTTAGGTTATACTTTAAAAAATGGTTTTGTAGCCTTGGGACAGATTCTTAAAATAGTTTGAGATGTAGTTTATGGGTTTTTTTCATGACCATTGAAGAAAAATTCAAGATAAATTACAAGTTTATGAGAAATTGATCAGTTCTCATTTTTTATCCCTAGCTATTCCAAATAACATTTTATATGAAGTGAGGACTGATTTTATTTTATTTTTGAAAACCAGTATATACCAGCTATTAGGGATGGCTTAGTAGAGATATCTGTAACTTTACATTTTTGTTATTGTTAAATAGTCTTAACAGAACTCAGTAGTATAATGGCAATATACTAATAATAATTCTTTGAATGAAAAAATAATAATAGATTTATCATAAAGACATGTATTGTGGTATTGTGTGTTTAATCATATAAATATATATCCACATTTTTTTGCAATTCATTTTTTTAAACCAAAGCCCATCCTAACAAACCCAAGAGTGATGTACAGATATTGCTCACCATTGATGTTTCACGTTTTAAAATACAAATAGTTACTGTGTTCTGATATTCTAATGTGCTACAACCAGAGCAATCACTTTCTAATTTATTGCGAATCTAAATTTTAGTAATTATTTTTCCCTTGAACTGTGTGCTTGTTATAAATCATCTTAAAGACAGTGTGAAATGTCAACAAATCTTGTATGACAGTGTAGCTCATTCAGAGTCTTAAATCAACAGAGTTTTATGCCTGGAGCTAGGAAACCAGGAATTTTAGCCAATATAAAAATAGAAAAAAAGAGAAAGAATTTTTTTCTGAGATGATCGTGCACAATTTAATTTCATTTTGTTATCATCACTCAGTTTGGTAGGTATCTAGGTTCATGACTTGTTAAGGGAATACCGGAACTTGCGGAATACTTTATAGGTAGGGATTCCTACCACTCTATGAAGAACAGCCACAAGGTAGAGGAACTCGTAAGCAAATATAGGACAATAAGAATGGAAGTAATGCAGAATATGATTTTCCAGGAAGAGGTCAGGTTCAAGAAGAGAATGAGCCACTCAGTCTCTGACATTAAGGAATCAATAATGGAATACAAAAAGGCGGCAGACCTGCAGCAGTGTCTGCTACAGCCTGGTGTCTCCTAATTTTGTGGCCTGCTTCCTGCCTTCCACAGTGTGCGGTTTATTCCTGCAGGCCACTTCTGGTTAATCTGGGGAAAATTGGAACTGAAACATCGGGCGCTGTCTGTGGATCTGGCTCTGGGAACTTGTCAAGAGCCATAAGTCAAAGAGAAGAAGCAGGGATCTCCTTTAATTGTTAAGCCACAGTTCTTTTGTTTTGGAAAATAATAGAGCAGGTTTATGTGTGTTCAGGCAATAGGTCATGTGTCATCTAATAGTGAAATTTTGTTTTAGCTTGTTCTTTTTGGTGAGTACTAGCCCCAATTCTTTGAGCTTTTCTTCTTAGGACATATTTCTCATTAACACCATTTCACATCTCTGCTTTCTGTCTTCTATGTTTTATATATTGGACCTGTGGCACCCGAAAGCCAAACTCAGTATTTCAAACACTGTTAATTAATGCCGAGTCAGTGCCGAGTCAAACAGTGGAGTTAAGTAAAGTGTTACGTGTTCAGTACACATGTACACAGTGGTGCAAGCAGGATGCCGTACATAGCTCGCTTGGAGAGACCTGTGTGTACCTATGTGTACTCGTCTTTCTCTTTCTGATCCTTAGTCTCTTTTTTCTCCTTAGTTAAATCTTTTCTCTCTCTGAAAGATACATTGGTGAAATACGTAATGGACAGAACTAGGCATTTCTTTGAAAAACATAAAAAATAATGTGTTGCCCTCAATAATTTTATGTGATATGTTTGTGATTGGAAATTAAGATGCAAAACTGTGTTATAGGAAAGTATAGCAATTTTTTTGTGCTCTTGCTGTTAAGTCATTGTGACATAACATCTTTGTTTACTTCTCAAAAAGTGTTCCAATCTGTAATCAAGAGTCCAGAGGCATAAAAGTATGTTTCAGGTCCTTCTATTCATCAAGGTTATTTGTCTCTGGAAGTAACAGATACAAAATTCTAACAACTTTATTACAACTGTCTTCTTATCTGAAATTCTGATTCATCTTTCTCTGACCCGTATCCTAAACCAAGTCTCACAGGGCAGGTAGATCAACTGGGAAAGAACCACCTTCTCTACAAGTTTATTCTCACTGTGGCAAGAGTGGTAATGGGGCCCGTCTTCAAAAGAAATGTCTTTTGTTTGAAATCTGGGACAGGGCTTTACTAAATATTTTAAATAGGAGTTTTGGTTACCATTTATATTCTTCGGATGTCACTGATTTTAAGAAAGGGTGATTCAGATATAAACTCATTGAAATATTATGTCAGGCAGGGAGATGCCATTAATAAGAATTCTGATTTAAAGAAATTATTACCATGACCCCATTCCGGGCCTCCAGGATTCCTAGAGCAGTTATGCTCAGAAACTCCCTACAAAAACATGTTGGGTCTCACTATCTTGGCATCCTCATATACAGTTTTCTCATGATATCTCAGTAATGGAGCAACTCTCCTCTATAAAAATCTTAGAAAATGACTATAAACACAATAAAATTATACAAGTAAAATTTATAATTACTCTGGAAAAGATAGCTTTGAACTGGTTTGATGAAAGCAAAAAAATTATTCATTATCCATTTCCTTGTTATCAGTCATGATTTGACGTTTGTAAAGTAAGCTGATGTTAGTACAATGCATTAGGAAGAATTCCCCTCCTGAGAGCCAGTGTAGCTTAGCAAAGTGATATTTAATGTTTTTTATGATATTTATTTAACTAAAATGGTTGATTAGATTTTAAACAGAACAGCGGTTAATGATCTTTGTTGTTGATATTATAAAAAATTAAAAAAGAACAAAATAAGGTTAATGATGTACGCTGTGATTGTCGTTATAGAAAATAAAACATGCAGTAGTTGGGTGCTGTGAAAAAATAGGGATCAAGCTGGGAATAATTAGCAAAATTATATCATCTTCTCACCTTATATCTAATTACTTTATTTAGCCTTAATACTTTTTAATGTTGATCTTGATTGGCTTCACGTAGATACAAAAATTTGTACATCGTTTTAAATGTAAATGAAGAGAGCAAATACATTACAATTTTCTATATTAGGGAAAGAACCACTGAAATTTACAGCACACATCAACTCTTGAAAGAATCAATCAATCAGTGAATCAATCAAGCAATGAATCTACATATGGGAAGCAGTGAGATAAATCAAGAACTTCTAGGTGCAGTGGAGTCAATGGGAAGAAACTGTGGAGAATTTTAGCTTTGGAAACAAAAGACCTCTGGTGTTTTATGGCATTGTAGAGGGACTGTTAAACATAGCACATTTTATAACTCAAAGTAGAAGAGTGAATTTTGGATATATTTATCAAAATTTAAGGTGATGGAAATATTATTTTCAGTAGATCATTATTCAACACACACTTGAATCAAAATATTGTATTTTTATCTCATAGAAGGTACAAATACTATGTTTCAATAAATATAAAATTAATAAGCTAAAAAGTTGACCAAAACAATAATAAGAAATATCTGTGGAATCGACCAACTCTGAAAATCCAATAACGTTCTTTTGTTCTATGGATTGTTTCAAAGAAAAACTTGTTTTCTTTTCTCACCCATGTTATTTTTAGGGTTGTTAGATTTAGGAAATAAAAGTATAGGATACCCAATAAATTTGAATTTCACATAAACTATGAACAATGTTTTACTGTACATATTCCCATGCAAAACTTGGTACCCACATATTCCAAAATGTTGTTTATTATTTACTTAAAGTTCAGATTTAACAAGGAATCCTTCATTTTTTCTGCCAACTTTAATTATTTTAAAATTTCTGAATTTTGATGTACTCATACTGGCTAATAAATTGTGATGTTAGGTTGGAAATGAAATTCTCAAAGGCATAAAAATAAAAATGCAAATATGTTTCTCTTGCAGTTAAATTCAAACTTGAAATATTTTCGAACTGTGCAATCATCTGTGTATATATAATTCACAAGAATATAGACATCTATTTAAATTATATATTGAATTATATGGATGTACTAAGTTGAACCACAAGAAAGCACTAGTGTGGTTCAAAAATGTTTTTGTGTTGGTAATTTTGTGTTGGTAATGCAGTTTAACCTAATATACAATGAAAGATATTCCTTTTTGTAAGGTAAATGAAACCAAAGTTGTCATTGGAGTATCAACGAAGGCATGCAGTATATTTCTCAGAGAGGGTTTCTTTATGTGTATTGCTACAGGTGACTTGGAAGGGACTCCTTCTCTGGGCTATTTCACAGCAATATTTGCAATGACCTTTTATCTAAATCAAGTGAAAATGGTGTGGGCAGTAGTGGGCTACATACAGTAGCATACTTGTTTATATTTACCAATATCCTGCTCTGATTAAGCAAGACAACTACGAAGATGATGCTCACCTCTTAAGAGATACACCATTCCTCTTCACAACAAGTCAAGTGGATAGAAGTATATCAACATAGCTTGAAGCAACTGTCATCCTGCTAAGCATGTGGGAGGCAGACAGGCATGAGGTTTGCACACAGGAATCGCCCTCTTTCAAAGGTCAGCCTGCAATGTTGCTAGTGTGAGCTTGAATCCAGGATGCCCAATATCTTCACTTTAGGTTTTCTGATGTCACTGCTTGGATTCTTTAATATATGTGACATTGGAAGAAAGCAGGAAAATAATAAGACACCTTACAAGCTTGAAAGAGATTTTGCTAACTTTCTGCAAAGCTGAAGTATATACCAAGATATTTTGGGAAAAATATATCTAATATTTTTAAACAGTTTTTCCTCTACAACAAGTGTTAAAGCTCATTATTTCTAGTGCTATCATTATTGTGATATAAAGTCTTGCTGTGCAGTTCAGGCTGTTCCTGAGCTCACTCTGTAGCCCAGGCTGACCACAAATTGTGATCCGCCTACCCTAGCCTGCTAAATGCTGGCATTTCAGTCGTGTACTACAATACCTGACTTTCCTCTTTAAAAAAGATTTATTTATTTTTTATTTTAAAGAGAATAAAACAAAAGAGGACAGAACAAAGCAGATCAGAACAGAACAACATAAGCAACACAGCACCTTATAATAAGACAACCGGAAATTAACAGTAGCTATCAAAATATCTCTTTCTTTGCTATAGTTGAGTATAGTTTCAAATATGATAATATCAAACATAACAAAATAGTATAAAACCATTCAAAAGGATGAAAGAATTACCGGGCATTCTGAATCGAATAACAGAAAATGATCAACAGCTACTATAATATTTCATTTTCCATAAAAACATTTTATACTATCACATATATTAAAATCCCAATAAGACAAACATGATAGATGGTAATAGATGAATAATATGGTAATAGAAAATAAAATCATGATAGAACTTCAAAGAAGGACCATATTAAATCAGCAATGGCTGCCATAATGTTTTGTTTTCTTCAAAACCGCTGTTCATACCATCACACATAATAAAGTAAAATAAAACAGAATAAAATCATTCCAACTGATGAATAAAAACATTAAAAGGCTTCAAAGACATGTAATGGGAAATCTTGATTACCATAAAATCTTATGTACTATTACCAATTCTCATACTATGGAGACTATAAGGTATTTATACATGTGAGTTCGGTTTCTTTTGCTTATGAGTATGGTCTCAAGTTGCGTCCATTTATTTATAAATATCTCAATGTGATCATTCTTTATATCTGAGTAGTACTCCATTGTATAAAAATACCACATCTTTTTTATCCATTCCTTAGTTGATGGGCACTTAGGTTGTTTCCAAGATCTGACTATTACAAATTGTGCTGCTATAAACGTGGGTGCACATATATCATTGTGGTATGATGTCTTCAGTTCTTCTGGGAATATGCCTAGAAGTGGTATAACTGGGTCAAATGGGACCTCCAAACCCAGCTTTTTGAGGAATCTCCAGACTGACCTCCACAGTGGTTGCCCCAGTCTACACTCCCACCAATAGTGCAGAAGAGTTCCTTTTTCCTCACAGCCTCTCCAGCACTTGTTGTTGGTAGTTTTTTCTATCCTGGCCATTCTTTCTGGGGTGAGATGGAATCTCAGTGTGGTTTTAATTTGCATTTCTCTCATGACTAATGATGATAACCATTTTTTTCATGTATTTATTTGCTATTCGTATTTCTTCATCTGAGAACTGTGTATTCATTTCAGATACCCATTTTTGGACTGGGTCTTTGATATTTGAGGGTCTGATTTTTTAAAATTCTTTATAAGTTCTAGACAGAAATCCTTTGTCTGAGGGACAGTTCACTAAGATTTTTTCTCAGTTTGTTTTCTTTTCATTCTGTTGGAAATCTTTTTCCACATGCAGAAACTCTTTAATAAGATGTGATCCCAGTTACTGATTCTGGGAAATATTTCCCATGCGGTTTGATTCTTGTTCATGAATTCTCTACCTACCCCTATGTCTTCAAGTTTCTTAAAAAAAGATTTTCAAAACTTAACTGCAGTTGTGAATGCAAAGAATGATATACAATGAATTTTATAGAAAGAAATTCATGCACTGTTACTATAGAACGTGCTTAATTCATATTTGAATAACAGTATTTCACCATATTTTGTAAGTATTCTATTGTGAGGAATGATACCTAGGTTATTTTTCCAATGAGAAGACATAATTGTACTTGGAGATGAGGTAAGGTGAGACATAATATATTAAAACAAATAGAATTTAAGTTTTGAATGGAGTGAAAGTATTCAGTAATTAATTACTTTACATAAATTGATGTTCTGAAAGTATTTGTTAGGGATAGTCAATTTTCATTTTGTTTTTATTAAATACTTCTATCAGTTTTCAGTTTTTTCTTTTAAAATTTAGTTACATTTCAATTTTAGAGATAAAATTTTGTACAAATTAGTCTACTTGTATGTAATGAATACAAATGAATTTGACTGATATTAGTGATTTTATGTAGGTTCTATACTGAAATAGTATGCAACCAAAATTTAGTATAATTCAGTAGTACATTCTTAACTATTTTACTTAATGATTTTAATAAAATACTTTCAGTTATTACTTTAACTTATTGTATTTGAACATTAACAAATTTTAATCAGTACAGTTCTTATGTAGCTCATAACGTACTTTGCCATTGACAAATACTATTTTCATAGTAAACTTAGAAAGAAAATATGGAAGTTGTATATTCAGTCTGAGGTGAAAGTTTTGGGGTTTTGATATGTGAACTAAACATTTTTTACTGAACATATTCTGTTAGAAGTTTATGTGAGTGAATAGACAAAAGTCTTTCTAAATTAATTTTAACTGACACATAAAATACTAGAACTATACATATCAATGCACTAATGTGATATTATGATACAATACTCAGTATTCGAATCAGGCAAACATTACCATGCTCTCTTTTAATGAGTATAGGACTTTCATATTTTCTTTCTAGCTGTGTTTATAAAATTAACATTATGCTAGAACTTCTTGCTCTTATGTCACTATACCTTAGTATCTACTGATCAACATTACGCCATCTCTTCCTTCCCCCTTCTTTCCTCACCTTGGTAAACACAATTTTACTGTCAATTTGTATGAGGCTTACTTTTTAGACTTTATATGTGGTTGAGATCATGTAGTACTTGTCTTTTCTATGCCCGGCTTGTTTCACTTAGCATAATGATCTCCAGTTCTATTGTTGTTGCAAATGACCAGATTGAATGAGAAATATTCCATGTTGCATTTGATACCACATTTTCTGTATCCATTCTTCAGTTGATGGGCATGTAGGTTCATTCCGCCTTTTGGCCGTTGTGGATAATGCCTCTGAACATGGAAATACGGGTGTCTCTTTGACACACTGATTTCATTTCTTTTAGACACATACTGAGTAGTAGCATTGCTGAATCTTATGGTTGTATTTTAAAGTTTTTGAAGAACCTGCATATCAGTGATGCAAAGCTTTCAGAACTTTCAGTGACAGCAAACAGCCTGCTGTGACATGCATGCCACAGGCTCACCACCGCCTACAATGTTTCCATAATGCCTATGCAAATCTACATTCTCACCAACAGTGTTTAAAGGTTTCCTCCACAGTGTGACAGTGCTTGTTATCTTCAGTTTCTTTGATAATAGCCATTTTCACTGGGATAAAAATCTTTTTTAAATGTATGTCTTATACTTATCAAAAGAAATTTCCAAAAGGGGAAAGGGATGGACATATTTTTATTAATTATCCCAAGATTTTTATAGTCATCAATAATTTTGGAAATACTATAATACTGTTCTCACTTGAACCAGTGACTTAGGGCACGATATTCACTTACAATTTCTATTTTGACAGACCTTTGCAGTGTCAGTATGTATATTTAAAATGCCATTTTTATTTAGTAATTAAATTTGATTTTTTTAGGACATAATGGATTTTTATTCTGCTTTAGATATTAGAATGTATTAAGCCACCTGTAGTTCACGTGTTTAATCCCAGCTACTTCAGAAGCTGAGGCGAAATGATCAGAAATTCAAAGGTAACCTGAATAACTTGGCTGGACCCTGTCTCAAAGCAAAATAGATAGAATAGGGATGTAGCTCAGTGGCAGCGCAATTTCTTCCCGTGCATAGGGACCTAGGTTCAATCTCTAGTAATGAAAGAAAAAGGAAAAAAATCTTAGCAATAATGATCTTGGAAATGTAATAAAGATAAACACATGTCAATATTTTGGCAGGCGTGTAGTCGATGCTCCAATATAATGAAAAATTTCTAATTGATTAGATTTATGAAAGAGGTGCTTGTGAAGTACATCCTTAGCAGGTAATTTTTTTTTAGCCAATCTTACAAGTAATTTCTTGACATTATGTTAAACTTAAAATTTGTCAGGAAAATTCTGCACAAGCTACATCCGTACCAGCTATGTAAATTTCTGTGGATGATGCCTTTACACTGCCAATTTTCATTTCCACATTAAATGGTCATTGTGTGATTTCAGTATAGCCAGATAATTCATGTACAAAAATATATTGAAGCATTTTTGAAAAATTTATATTTATACATTATTAACAAGATGGAAATGAGTTAGCAAATCATTTTTCAAGTCAGAAATTTATTTTTATGTCATCATATCTTTTAAAGCTGTAACTTGCGGACTCTGCTTTGTTTTATTCCATTATCAACAGAAAGTGGTTTTTTTTTGTACTGGGGATTGCACTCAAGACCTTGTGCTTGTCAGGCAGGCGTTTCGTAGCTGAGCTATGTCCTTGGTCTCTAACTTCAAACGTTTTAACCTTTAATGGTACAGGTTCAGTAGTAACTGCCATATAACATGTTTCACAGATTAATTTTTTCACTGAATTTTTTGCACTTATGCCAGTAATGATATTATAGCTCTTTCATTTATTCAGTGAAACAGAAGATCAGTGGTACAATATTTCCAGAAAAGAAGTAATTTCTAGGATCTGTTTAGAAAATAGTATAGTTGTCTAAAATAATTTTTTAAGAATAAAAAAAAGAAATGTCTTTTTTATCGATTATCTTACGATTGGAACAGTGCTCCTGAAAAACTGTATGTGCTTAGAAACTGTTTTGAAATTTGCCATAGATAAGTGTTCTAAATACTTTACAAAATGACTTGTCTATGAGAAGTTTGAAATTAACAGAAACAAAAACTCTGGTCCTTAACAAAATTTGAGAATTACTAGACTAAACTCAGTTACGACAGGCCAGATGCACAGCTCAGAGACAGGAGACAAAATACTGACTACAAAACTTGGAAGTCTCTATCTGATGTTCTTGCAGAGGTGACGTGTTTAGAGAGTGACTAACAACAGCAATGCCAAAAAGTAAGTCATGAAAATAATGTGAACAATCAGCTGCTCTGCACAGGTAGATTGTGTGGATACTTCAGTTTTAGGTGGATAGAAAGTTTCCAGTGAGAATCTAAAAAACAAAAACCAAAGAAACAAACAAACAAAAAAACAAAAACAAAAAAACCCCAAAACCAAAACCAAAAAACAAAAACAGCATGAACCTTCCTACAGTCAGTTTGAGGTCCTAAGTCATATATATTATTTGGGTCCTCAAGATGAAAAAGGTCATGAAACAATGAAGAATAGATGGATCGATAGATGACAAATAGGTAGGCAGGTAGATAGATTAGAGAAATTTATTATATGAACTTATCGGATCACACCCAAAACAGTCCCTTGCATGTTGGGGAACCAAAGGAGGCAATAGGTGCTCATGGTGAGAACCTACGGAACAAAAGGAATAAGGGTGCATGGCCAATCTGAAACTGAAGGCTTGACAGAGCCCTGAAGAGTCAGAGGTGTGAGTGAGCGCTGAAAGAAACTGGAGTTCGCTGTCTAAATGAGAAGGCAGCAGAAAAAGATTCACTTGCTAAAGGTGAATGGAACTGTTCAAATGTGGACTCACTTCCTTCCCTTCCATTCTGTCCAAGCTACAAGTTTCCTGGATGGTGTGTTTACAGTCAAGGTGGTCGTCCCCTATGGGTTCACTCGCCTGAGTGCCAATCGTCTCTGGAAACACAGGTGTGTGCACAACTGTGCTGACTATTGCTAGACATTTCTTAATCTAGTCAAGTTGAGAATCACAGTTAATGATTATACCACGTTACCTGCATTGTCCATAACAAAGAAAAATATGTTAATATTTAGATAAGAAACAGACAACAGTGTAAAAGAGATCACAAAAGTAGGTCAATAGTACTCAGCTTCAGAATGGACCAAGTTATTCAAGAAATGCAAATTAAAACAACAGTGAGATTTCATCTCACTCCGGAAAGAATAACTGTCATCAAGAAATCAACTAACTGATAACAAATGTTGGTGAGGCTGCAGGGAAAAAGGAGCACTGCTCCACTGTTGGTGGGAGTGTGGACTTGTGCAACCACTATGGAAATCAGTATGGAGAATTCTCAGAAGACTAGGATTGGAAGTTCCATTCAACCCAGCTATTCTCCTCCTGGGTATTTTCCCAGAAAAACTGAAAAGGCCATATCACAGTGATATATGTGCACCCATGTTCATAGCAGCACAATTTGTAATAGCTAAATCTTGGAAACAACCAAGATGCCCATCAACTGCAGAGTGGATGAAAAAGATGTGGTATTTTTATACAACGGAACATTACTCAGCTATGAAAAAGGATGCTCTTGAGGCTTTCATAGGTAAATGGAGACAACTTGAGACTATCCTCATTAGTGAAATAAATAAGAATCATATTTATAAACATTGCATTGTGTCTCTAGGGTAAAAAGTAATAAGAAATGTAGGAGTAGTAAAACCCAAAATGTGTAATTGCTACTGTAAAAAGGAGAGAAAAAGAAAGTGCTCTAAAGGATATAACTGCATGTAGTTTAAGTGTGTAAGATGGATGACCATATTACTGCTTTTGTTAGATCATAGAGCACAACTGTTAACAGTCTCACTGTTTGAATGTCTATTTTGTATGTTTTAATTTTGTAACTTGAACAACTATTTCTGAGATGACAGAATGTAATTTATCAAGTAGTGATTTCTTAGTGTTGTTTGTTATTTTCTTTTTTTTCCTTGTAATTCTGTATTGTTGCTACCCTTTTTTTTTCTTTAAATAAAATTAAAAAAAAAAAAAAGAAAAAAATCCCAGAATGGACCAAGTGAGGAATTCAGTTTGTTTAATGTGAGTAACAATTTGTTCTCTGTGATTCTTTCCAAATGCATATCCTGTTTGACCACATTGGTTGAACTTTTTCAAAACTATGAGGGCTTTAGCAATCATTTTAACTAAAATAACTGAAGGAATATGTGAAGGCACAATTGAAATTAGTATTTACTTGAATCTTGAAATTTGCCATCAAACTTGATAAAAAAATCTTTCATAGTATGTGATAATTATGAAATTACAATAATATATTTGTACTCCCGAGTCTTCCATACCTTTAAACAATTGCAGAGATTCTGTATGTTTCCCAAAACATGCCTAATGTATCAGACTTTTTTTCTTGAACTAAATAGAAATAGTGAAAAATTGTTAGTGAGAATATGACTATGCTAGGTTCCTGTATCTCACATAGTCATTACTCTTATGTGAGTTTTTTTAGTGCTTTTAACTTTGAATGTTCTCAACTTTGGATTTGATGTAAGTGCTCAACAATATCAAAGGCATAAAGTATGACATAAAAGACAGTGGCACCCATAGATCACGGTTTCCATGTATTATTCTGTTTCGGACAATAAACTGAATTCATGCACTTGTTCTTGATTCAAATTCTTTTGCTTTTATAACAGTAAGAATTTAATTTTATCCCACAACTGCAT
Organism: Dolichotis patagonum; assembly: GCA_004027295.1. Taxonomy (NCBI): domain Eukaryota; kingdom Metazoa; phylum Chordata; class Mammalia; order Rodentia; family Caviidae; genus Dolichotis; species Dolichotis patagonum. Next base: position 47,413 of record PVJX010009277.1, on the reverse strand, counting down.
TTGAAACTGAGATTTATACTTTAGGCTACAATCATATTTTTATACATTATTTAGTGTAATGTGTACACTAATAATCCAATTACTATCATTTACTTTAATCATCCAATTACTATAATTGCTTATCATCCAGTAGTTAAAATTTTTAATTTTATACTAGGCATTTCCACAACAACAGCAACAACAACATTTTTTTATATGCCAAGTATTATAGTAAATATTTACACTGGATCCATGAGATAGACACAACTGTATTCTTTTTGCTGATGGAAAAATGAGTTTAGAGATATATACGCCCACTTCTTTAGTAAGTGGTCTGTAACATACATACTGAAACCACACTCTTTAAGCATTGTATTGAAATGCTTTTCTTCTAGGAGCTTTTCTAAATATCCACCTTTAATTTTCTTTTCTTTTTTGCATTTTCCACCATTTGTTATCCATGTTATGAGTGTTCTTTTTTAGTAAACCAACTTTTACCATCCTTCAGCAGTTAGAGTTCTGGTGTTCTTAACCAGGGCTGAAGGACTACAGGGCAATACTTGGAGTAATTATGAAGCAATAATTTAAAATTTATTCAGAAATTACTTCTTCATTTTTAATGTAGATATCACTTAGAGTGTCAAATATGTGTATATAGGCATGTTTTGTGTTTCTAAAACTGCAGCATGAATCTTCACTATGCTTTCATCTGTTGAGATGTATTTATATAAATACATCTATGTATCCATACCTGGGATTATTTAATAACAGCAATACTGGAAAAACAACTTTTACTCAGGAAGAAAAGTATACTAGAACATTTGACTCTGAAAAATTATTAAAGTAAAAAGTTATCTGATTTTTTTCTTAAATTTTACAATTCAAGATAAAAATACATATACAAAATTATATAAAAATGTTGTAAGTTTTGATAGTTTGAGCTAATGATATCAGATGCATCATTTTCCAATGTCTACCTACTGAAATGCAGCACCATAATCTACTTTGGGAATCCTATCAGATACAATTTTAAAATTAGGGTCACAAGAAGGTGAAAACAGTTGGTAATACACTTGTTGACCCTTCACAGGAATTCCAGATAAAAACCCCAGAAGTTGAGTCAGAGATAATCACAAGATCTGGAATTTACAATAACAAACTTGCCATATATCTCCTTGTCAGACTTCTTCCTCTTAGGGAGGGACAAAAGGTCACTAAAATAGCTTTTTTTCCATGAAAACATATTACCTTTCTTTAAGGGATATTGAGAAATTGTAGTATCCGTTAAACTGGAACATTGAAATTCTTTTCTCATTGAATCTAAGTTTATTCTTAAAGGCCCAAATATTTAGAAATATTTATTTTTCAAACAGAATGCAGGAAAAGTTGGAAAAGAACAATAACAAGAACAACAAAAATGAAAAGTAAAAGATTATTTGATCTCACATATAAACATCAAATAATAGCACATTTCACATGATGGAACACACAAGAAAATTCTAATTTAATGATATTTAAAACAAAACTTGCATAATTTTATCAGTGTTTATGTAGCCATATGCTAAATTGAAATATATGATATTAAATAAAGGCATCACACCTTTAATATTTCCCCCCCTGGTAAGTAGAAATATGAAAATGCTACCAATTGTCATTTTCCTGGCAATAATGCTGGTGATTACACTACCGTAGAAAACAATGTTAAGTCATATTCCTTAATTTTCATGTTAAATTCTGTAATATTAATATGATGATTTTACTTCTCTTTACAAATTTGGTATAAGTTATAGACAAATACTGAAGAAATCATTTCATGTTCAAAATAAAATGTAGAATAGACATTAGTCTTAACAAGAAAAAAAAGGAATATGAATAGTATACCTTAACTTTTATTTTAGTATTGTTGTTTGTTTCATAGGATTTCTTTAAAATAAACCCCAGACTTTCTCTAGCCAATAATTTACTGTCTCAAAGATTTTAATAGTTAACTTGTTTAATAAAAAAGCAATCTGAATTTAAAAAATATGAGTATATGATTTAAAATCATACTGGAATATCTTTGATTAAAAATGCTGTAAATATTGTTGTGGTTAAAACAGTGATTAAAGTCACCATAATAAGTTATCATTATCATCCAAGAAGGTGATACATCTATATTAGAAACACATTTATTTTTCCTCAAAAGCAAAACAAATGAAAATGTCTCTCCACCCTAGGTTTTGTTATAAGACTATGACTATAGAAAAAGTAGTTAATGGCAATGAGTATTTTCTGAAATGCAAACAACAGACGCATATTGTCAGTCACTCAGATGACCTTATCTGTGTGGTGTTAGTTGTGAGTGAGCTTTCATTCACAAGAGATAAAGAAGGAGGGACTAGCTTGTATTGAGATGTTCTCCTCAATTCTAGCCTCATTTTACAGATGAAACTAAGGGTGAGCATCGTTGGGTTTGTGCAGTTTTCATCCTCAATACTAACAGTATTCTGGCACTCAGGTGGTGCTCACTACAAGGGTGAGAATAAATAAATATTTTGAGATAGATAAATACTTTGCAAAGTTGTATTTAAACTGGAGTTATCTGACGCCAGGCTAGGGGCTTTCCTTATATCTTTAAGTAAAAAGAAGTAATCAGAAACAGGCTTAAAGAAGATTCTAGTGTTCAAACCGCATATATGCAGACTGCAAAGAAACATTTAAAAAGTGAGTGCTATATTAGTAAATAACACTAAAAGAATGTCATAACAGTTAAATGGATGTTTTTAAGTTAAAAAGACAACCTTTTCAAATCCTTCTGAATAATCAATTTGCATAAAACAATTAGAAATGTCAGTTGCAATCTAAGCATATCTGCCAATTTGAGGCTTAGTGATTAATACTTATACATTTTTTTCCCAGTTATTCCTTGTTTCTCTTAAGATTATGGAAACTTGATTGGTATTGATACTATAGAATGTGCCAACCAACTGTCAAGCATAGAAAGTGTCATTTCCTGGCTGAAACATATATGTTCTTTTTGGTTGATTTATGAATTGTCAGGTTATCTAGTAAAAAATAACAGATACGATGACTTCTTCACTGATTTCTACAGTTTTCACTTATAATTTAAGTGCATCCCATTTCCAAAGCCAGTGAAATTCCTTATCCAAATTCCTATGTTTCTTTTAGGAAGTATGAATTAATAAGAAATCAAAAAAAATCTCTTTTCTGTTCCTCTGTTTGGAATAAAAATTTTTTGGATCATTTTTTATATTCTCATCATTTTGCACAGCATCTTTAATTTCTTGTTGTGTCTGACAAAAGGCTTGTTCCATCTTTCTCTTTTCTGTCTTTTTATTAATTTTTATGTGGAACTCAGATGAGACAGGATGCAGCATTGCTTTGACTGCCTGCCATAATATAAAATGCAGTAAAATGTACAGCTGGTGATAGTCTATTTAGAATTTTTTAATGAAATATAAAGGAAAAGACCAGGTGCTTAATTTTTACATGCTGCATTTCATTTTAAAAATTCATGGTATCTTTTTGAATAATTTTTACTCATGCAGATGTTCTGGATATTGTAGACAGACGTTTATTTTATTTCTTTGGTTCCCATTTCACACTAAGCTTTTGCACAAAGAAGGTAGGTTGGATGACTATATTATTTGTGAGTCAAGATTCTACAGATAATTATTCTCAGATAATTGTCAAATGACTCATGGCAAGACTTTCAATGATGTGTACCTTGTTTTTCCTTGTTCAGAACTGGAGAATTCTGATTATTTAACATAATGGAAAAAGAACTCTAGGATATTTGAGAAGAAATACATGTCAGCAGGAAGGTATTGACTATTAAAATAATAAATAAATTCATTTATATTATTTTTTCAGAAGATGAATCATTGCTTTAAGAACTGTATGCCACAGATTTTTAGAATTGTGAATTTCCAAATAACAAATTTACTTCTTTTTTAGTTTCAGATACATTGTGACAAACTCAGTCTGAACCATTTGGAATTACACAATTAGAAGTTATAATGATTATTTAAGCTTTGCCCCCAAATTATATAGAAAGCTCAACAGCATTCTTCCCTTAAGATTAGATATGAGACACAGCTGGATAGCTTGCAGTGTTATACATCCTGATAGTCATAGATAATTCACAACTTTAAGTGAAGATTTGCCTCCTTGGTTAATGAATGAATATGCAAAGTACATCAGGATATGTCTTGAGTGATTACCATTATCAGTAATGATGGAGATGAATTCATTGTGAATTAAGTGACTTCCTGTATTTAACAATCTTCATTTGTCAAAGTTATATCATTCTAGGAAGAAAAATTACTAGTATATTTCCATTTGACAAATCATCTTTTGGTATTAAATTGCAATATAAAATATCCCTTTGAAGAAGAGTATTTGCTCTCTGCTGTGTCTTCTCCTTACACTGACCCAGTGACAGGAAAAATATATGTGCTCTAGAAAACTGAATCCCCCTGGGCTTTGTTCTACCTGTTCTCACTAACCGATTCAAGGAGAGGGTTAAGAAAACTCAAAAAAGAAAATCTATTGTCTTGAATGAGTACATGTTCTTGCTATTCATAAATTTCGTTCTGTTTTCCTGATTTGCTCAAAAAAGACAGTTTTCCTGTTGAGGTTAATTTGGGATATGTAAAATAATCCCATCCTCTAAAAAACAGGGTTGAATTATTTTATCCTGGCTATCAGTGACAATCATTTGTTTTTCACTATTTTTAGATTCTCTTAGTATTTTCCTTAAGTCATAAGTTGACCAAGCTCATGAGCTCATATTGGTATAACATAAGGGTACTTGCAGAGAAAAAAAAAGAAAAAGAACCCGAACAATAATTAGAACAAACCACGAAGCACGCTCTCCTGCTTACGGTCTCGTTAGTACATTGTGGCGAAGGAAAACAGCTTGTGTAGGTGTTTGGGAGGACAGAACTGAGCTAATTCTGTGCTTTTGGAGACACTTGACATCTGTACCAAACACAGAATGTTTTCATCATTTTCAGTATGGCCTCAGGAAGGAGAACATTCTCGCAAGCTCCCAGTATTGCAGTAAGGTGACATAACTCCTGTCATTTCTATTACTAACTGCTTCTTCCATGCTTCATTGGTGGTTCTGAGGAGTGGAATCACAGAGGAGGGATCAGCAGTGAATAGCAGAGCAAGGGTTGTGGGGTCTTGATGTTCCTGGTAAGTGTAAACTCCCTCTCTGCAGACTGAGTGGAAGATAGAAATGGAGAACTTGCACAGATTGTATAACCATAGTACTCATATAAGCAAGGAATTGAATTAAAAAGTCTCCAAGTAATGAAAGGTAGACTCAACAACTTTTGTTGTGGAAGATCTTAAATTTTACTCTTCTCTTTCATGAATACTGAACATACAAAAGGATATGTTCAAACTGGGAAGTGTTCAGAGTTTTAGGTATGGAAAATACCCAGCATAATTACAAAATCACAAAATATTGTTTATCAAGAAGTACTTGATTACTTTGCTCATGACATCATGAGCACCTTACGCTCATGCAGTGATGCACCTTACTGCATCAGTTGCTCAGGAAATCAGTATTTCTCATCTTTATATAACAGGGGAGGAGAGATGGAACAGAAAGCTATGTAGAAGAAAGTAAGTCTATTAAGTGTTGCAGATATTTGTCTTCTTACTTTACTTATGTCCTTTCAAAAAGCGATGTGATTTTTAAAAATCTATTCTTAATTTTACCAAATGGCTTTGGCTTTTAAAACAAAAATTAAGGGTAAAATTTCATTGTAACTCACTTAGGCAAATGTGCATGACTAAATTGGAGTATGCTTAGGTAAACAGACACAATGCTCAGCTTTGAGCTGATAGCTTTTCCAAGCTCTATAACCCTGAACTTTAAGGTTTTTTTCCACCAGAAAACTGAGGTCCACCATAACTAAGCAAGTTATCACTGCGCTTGATGCCCTGACTCTTGGTCTGCTTTCTGTAATGTTCACTCTTTGGTCAGCCACTGGATAAAGCCAAGTTATGCTGCAATTCCCCGATGTTTATTTCTGCCACTTTTCTGATTTCATGCAACTGGTGATCTCTTTGTATCTTTATTTTTAACTTCGTAACCAAAATACTGTGTCTTTCACCAATTTCTTTGTAAGCATGAATCACTCAACATCTGTAAATCATTTTGTATCATCGAGGGAAGAGTATGATGTAAGTACAAGGGAGTTGTAAAAGAGAAACAAAACAAAACAAAATCCAGAAGCTAATTTCCTTCAAAAAGCAGTGATATTTACTGAGCATAATTCTGACTTTTTCCGTATATATTTTGAAAACATAGGTTTTCTTGTGTCCAAAGAAGCATGAGCAGGTGAATTCTTTGCCAGGAAAACAGGGAAAAGCAAACAATGAGCCCTACATAGTCCTGCAGATGCAGAAGTTGAAACATGCAGAGGAAAAAGACAAACAGTTGAGATATGTAAGTTTGATTATATTATTGCTATATCTAAAGTTATGTATTTAGAAATATCTATTTGTAGGTTTAAAATGTTTCCACTGTGTCTGCAAAACCCCTAGTTCTTAAGAATAGGCCTTTTGGTAGTTTTAACCGTTAGGTATCAATGGGTTTGTTTTATAGATTAATGGTTTATTATAAAGAAATCTTGCAGGCTATTTTGTTGTTTCATAAAAACAGGTTAAATGCCCCGCTAGTCACTAATTTACTTTCTGTCTTTGAAATGTCTATTGTACATGAAAAATAACTACAAATAAAATATAGAAAGGGAACAGACAGAAACTGTATTTACCTCTAACAGACAATAAATACACTTCATCATGAGCAAAGGAATTCAAGATATTTTCAAGGTTTTTCCCAGATTCTCTGGAAGGCTGATCCACATGTAAAATACTGAAATACTATCTTAATAACAAAACTATCTTATAAAAGGGAAAATTAGATTAAGAAAACTATTTTAAGGAAAAATAGCTGAAAGAGATGGAGGATGAGGAGACAGTGAAAGAGAAGATGGGAGGATGGAAAGGAGGGAGGGAGAACGGGGGAAAAGAAAGAGAATAAGTGTCTTGCTCTAATGTTTTTGGGAGGGAAAGGGAGCAAAAATTTTCAAAGTCTTAAGAGAATTATTAAAGGCATATTTGGTAATAAGAGGAGATTTGAACCAAATATTTTGCATACTAAAGATATGGAAAATGAATTTATCCTAGATACAGCTATAGAGAAAAATCTTTTCTCCTCTTTTTTTCCCCTTGTCCTTTTCCCTGTCCTCCCTCCTTCTCCTTCCTCTTGCTTCTTTCATTGTATTGGTGACTTCTTTTATAACCTACTCTTCTCTTTCAAAATTTCAGCATTGTTGCCAAGTGTTATTCATGGAACTGGATAAAAACACAGGGAAAATGACCTGAATGTAGATGCAACTAAATTTTAGATAAATTTGATAAATTTTCAAACCGATACATAAATAGCAGGATCACCAAAGCCTCAGGGGTTATGGGTGCTGGCAGGATGATATAGGCTTCAGAGACATAGGTGGTAATGATCAGGGTGGTGGATAAGAAGTTCCACTAAAATTTTTAATTTGCTTACATTCCGTGTTGTATTTCTACATTATGTATAAGACGTATTAAAAATGTATTTTGTGCCTCAGCTATTGATGAAGCAGAACTCCTTGCATTGTTTAGACTAAGATAAGGAAGAAGAGTAATTCCAAGAAGCAGATAACAAAGCAAAAGTTCTTTGAACTCTTAGTAAGTGTCACAGTTCAGAGTAAGACCTGTTAGGACAAGAAAAGTCTCTTGCTTTTCTGTTCCATACTTGTACCAAATACCCAATAACAAAAAATATGAACCAGAAATCCTCATTAGTGAAAGTAATTAAATTTTTTTCAAATTACCACTGTGATCAAACTGTACAATATGGTCCAAGCATACGTCACTGCAGTTTTCTCTAAATCACAATTGAGTTTAGGTCATCTATGCCTTTTGCTTCATCTAAAATAGGTGTGCATGGCTTATCTGTATATATTCCTGATTTGATTATTAAAATGAATGGAATAGTACTGTAGAGGTCAACATCAACCATACATAATTTTAGAAAATACAGTACATGTTAGTCATCTTGTATAAGAGGAGCATTCTTTAGGTTTTCTTATATTATATCTGTACCTGAAATAGCACTTTCATATCTTGCAAATTTTAACAAGTGTGTTTTGTCATTACTGAAAAGACAGTTGGCTGGTGCTCACTGGTATCATTTATTATTTCATTTATTTTTTTCTTTGCTTTCACTTTGGGCTCTGTAGGAAAATCTTGTTATAAAGTCATTTCCAAGTGATGCTCTTCTTACTGTATGTTTTTAGAGAATTTTCATCTATTTTTTTCTAGAAAACTAGCATCATTTTCATTAATCATTTTGTTCTTCTCTGAACTTTCTCTGTGGCTTCTGTAACTATATAATGAAGGGAAACGGCCAATTGTTAATTTGTGTATTTTTTGGAATAATATAAGATTCTCATCTTTTTTCTCTGACTTTTAGCTAGTGCATATCATGTAATAAAATGGTCATATGTAGAATGACATTTAAATGTGAGTTTTAAAGATCTGTATTTCATTAGGACCCCATAATGTGAGTAACTCTTTGAGTACTATAGCATAGCAGGGAGCCTGTTTTGTAACGGTATACTTGAAAGATATATTTATTGTTCCACCACAGGAAAAGCTAAGAAGAGAAGGAAAAATAAGTTAAACTCTAGTCTTAGTGTAGAATCCCTGGGGTACACTTGGGGCCATCAAAAATCTGACCCCTCTTCCCAAAAGAAAGCAAAACTTCCAGGAGTTCTTAGTCAGCTTATAAAGAAAGAAGAGTATGCACATAAAGAAAGAAGATTATGTACAGAAGTAATGAAATTTCCAACTGTGGAGAGAAGCATTCATTTATTTTTTTTTAAATCAAGAAATGATTGATGTGGTTGCAATTTGATGTTTGCTTTTAAAGAAATCCTTTATTTCACTGTGTTGCCTTCCTCCCTTTCGTTCAGCTATTTTGCAGCAAAACAGTATTCACCTTACTCAGACTGTCAGGGTTGGATTTAAAAAAAATTGGTTGATGTTTTCTCTTCTATGCTCCACTCCCCAGTAATTCTACCTTTGGTAGTGTAATAAAAAATGTAGCAAAGGCATGTGTATTCATACACCTAAAATGATAGTTTTCTAGTAGGTTTTAAGGTACTTGGATGCTAAACATGCTTAGTTCACTTCTAGTGAACCCTAAATTTCAGTGGAAATATAAATCAGGAAAAGAGCTTGTTTTGTGTGTGTGGTGGAATGTGGTTTATTAAAAGTATCATTAAAGCATTTCTGAGATGGCTACAAAAGTAGTATAGAATTCATGGTAACTTTTTAATTTTTTTTTAAACAGAAAGTTTTTTTTTTATTATTTGATTTTTCAAGTCAGGTTTGAGAGGACTGTGTCAAGGAGACAACTAGCACTGACCTACAGTGCCTCTGTTAAGATCTTTCTAACCTTCCCATTGATGTAACCTTATGACTAGGTAGGTAGAAGATGGTATTCTTTTTATATTTGTAACACTCCATTTTGTGTTCTGCAATTTTCACGTGTTTAGAAAGATCCTCTAAGCCAGAGGCAGTGTGTTGTCAGAGCCAAGGAGAAAAGCATCCTTCTCATCCCTGGCTCCTTCTAGAAAGCTCCCTAAAGAACTATAATATGAGAGGTCTTCAGTGAGATTAATGGATGACGACAGGCATGTGTGAGGAGCCAAGTCACGCCCCAGCATGCAGAGTGACACACAGAGGTCCTCAGTGTACATGGTCCTTTGTAATAGGAGTCAAATACAAAATGCCAAGTGTCAGCCACCAGGCAGGTTCAAAAGTTTGTGCTAATATATTGTGATACTGTTTGTCGCAGTTACTGGAAACTTTCGATGAGGGGTGGCTTCATTCCTGTCTGCTTCTCTGTGAACCCCCTTGTCACTGATTTCTACTTAAAACCATTTATGACGCTAGCAGATGTTTCTGATTTAGAAAGAGTACTTTTTAAACCATTTCTTTCTAACTTCCTCCCTCTTGATTCCCCCTCCCCACTCCTTGCAGGAGCTAATTCCAGGCAGGTTGGAAATTACAAGCATGTTGTTTAGTGCCAGGAATGATGTGTTGACTGAAGAGCAGAGGTAGGGCTTGAACCAGGGTCCCTAGAAAGGTCTTCAGTAGATTGGAATATCAGTCTACTGAGAAACGTACCATGCAGAAGCTTGATTTTCCTTCAGTCCAACTTAATTTTAAGAGTCTCTAACTGAGACTGGCAGTTCTGGGCCCCTGGCTGCTCCAGCACAATTTATCAGCACAAGGTCAGAGAATTCTTTTGAGCCTGTTTCTCATGAGCAGTGATAATTATGCATGTAGACAGCCCTACTCATATTATGTAATGCACTGAATAAAGTGGAGAGAATGGTTTTGATTTAGAATCAGAAGCACCGTCACCAGAGCCAAACATGTCCAACACCCGAGTAACCCAGGAATCACCTCTCATGTCCTGGCTCAGATCCATCAGCACACCCCGACGAGGACACAGCCTTCTCTTTATGACTACTGATGAGCTTTCAGACTGACAATCCGGAAATGTGCCATTGATGTAGGCCACGTTGAGGGAGAATGCCTTCTGGGATTCCTCAGTCATCAGGCTGAACAGGGGTGCTTTGGTAGCAGGAAATATCTCCAGATAATGCATTCTTCTAATTTCTTTTTCAAATACTCTAACATCTTAACTATTAATCAGGGAAACTCCCAGTTTTCCTTTTCAGGGTGACTCACCCATTTGGCTGAGGTTTTGGCTGTGGGAAAGGATGAACTCTGTCCCATTCATTGAAAGACAAAGTAGATCAATGGTCCCACTGCCGTCTGACTAGACGATATTTAACAACACTCTATGCAAAAGCATTTCCATGTAGAGAGAAAGGGCGGTGGTAAAAGCAGAGCGCTTGGGATGGTACTCAGTGCTAGCCTTACTTACACAAGACCAGAGGATTTTATTGGTACTTACAGTTTATTCCTAGAAAATCTTTAAAGGGATCCTGGAAGATGTTAGATGGAAGATGTTAGCTGAAGAGTGAGCAGCTCAGGTCATACTTCAAGACTACGCAGAAATATTTCCTAGATATCCATGGTACAGAGCAAACCAATCCACACAAGCTGTGGTCACTTTCTCAGTTTTCTTCAGGGACCATCACTGTTACTTTCTTACTGGAAATAAAACAAAGAAACTAACCCGAAAAAATCTGCTGCTCTTTATTGAATGATGTATTGACAAGCTAGATGCACAAAACGTGCTAGCCATGATATCGTACTGTGTTGTGACACTGATTGGTAAAAACAAGCATCTTAACCATTTGTTATTTGTACATTGTTTGCCAGTTTCTTTTTTCCTTAACAATTTCCCAAGGTTATTTATTTTTGTGTGTGGCTGAAGATAAATATGTTTCATTTGAAACTCTTCTTAGTAGCTACAAGAACAAGAGAAACTAGGTTGCATTTTGTGTGTGTCTGTGTGTGTGAATTTCTCTGGTTTGTATATTTTATCTTTCTCTTTACATCATTTCAATCCAATCAGATGTCTCTAAGAGGTGGATGCCAGGAATGATGGATCACGGAAGTCTGTCGGGGGATGCACACTCCGTGTAGGTGGTAGAGTGGCAGAACATTAAAATGTGCCATGGCCTTCCAGGAACGGAAATACCTTATGCTTGGCAAATTGAGAGTTGGCATCTAATAACTTGGCATACCAGAAACCAGATTATCTAAAAATGTATGTCTGAGACAAGGTTTCAGATACTATTTTAAGTACCAGAGTGAACTGTTTCCTCAGAGAAATTTTATCTTGCTGGTTAGATATAACTTACACAATATGATCAACAAATTTATAATATTCTTCACTTATTTAGATTTTAAATTGTCTTTGCATTCAAAAAGCCAAGCAATTTTTCTGATTAGTGTTATTTCAGTTTTTCCTATTCATGTCTATTTTTGTCATTATAGAGCATCTTAATCTCCCTCAAAAATTCTGGGTTACTTTAGGCTTACTAACAGTATTATCAAAGCAATTTACTTTTAAGGTCCAGAGGATATGGTATTAATGGTTTCACATATATACATACTTATAGTTGTAAGTCTATTTTGTTTTTTTCCTTGGGTTAGAAACATTTTTTGGCCAGATATTTAAAGCAATCTAAACTATTACATAAATATTCTTCAGAAAAGCAAGGTGGGCTCAAAACCACAGAGCAAAGTTCAGTAAAATATACTTTTGAAAAACTTTATAAAGGAACTTCTGAACATATGTATATGAAAGGCATAATATGAATTTTTGAAAAATTTCACAATATCTTTAGTTTCATTCAACTCACATTACATTTTTTCATCACCCTAAATTTTTCTTGCTAATAGTCAAATTGGAAGGGAGCATTTATTTTTATCTTAAAATCTTAGAGGGGAAGAGGATAGGTAAATTTGTAATTGTTTACCAGCTTTGGATTTAAGGTTTATATTTATACACCAAATGTTTTAAAATAATATTTTTCTAGATATGCAATTTATATCGACTCATCTCTGCCACACAATCTTTGTAGCAGTCCATATACTAGGATCCATAGAGTTGCACAGAGGGAAATTATTTCTGCTTTGATTCATTAAAATGAGTAAGGGGGAGGCTATCAGTAACATGTGCCCGTAAGCAGCCTAATACCTAGGAAAAGACACATCAGAATTCCACAGATGTGTAAAAGCTAAAATGAGAAGTTAAGTGCAAAAGACATTACATTTCTATCCAATGAGGGATGATAAAAAACAATCAAAAAACTAAAAATAACCCAAACAAATATACAAACATCCTTTCTTGACTTGTAATTTGTGCTGCATAAAGCATGTGAGATTCTGCCTCAGCTAGGCATGATGATGAGGCAGTGTTTCCTGATCAAATAATGATTATCAAGTAAAAAACACTTTTAATTTTAGTATTCTGTCTCCTGAAGTCATATGCCTTATAAATACCTATTCACTTTGTTAGGTATGTGTATTTACTATCATTTTAATTCTTTTCTTATTCATGGCCTATTTGTATGTGGTTTTCCCAATCTCAGTATTTTTCAAGAGTGCAACCATTGAGGTAAAAAAGAAATACCTGTGTATTTGATGCAGAACCGTTAAATGGAACAGAAACCGTTTAGCCCTAAAATGAAATGAACTACAGGAATTACTCAGTAGCAGGATTTTTGATGGAGGTAAACACTAACTCAATAAGCACCATTAGGATTCACTTTTCAGGCTACTGAAATAATGCTGCACTGGTGTTAGGCTTAATCCTGACAAAGAGAATCGGCAGCTATCAGTCCCTTTGGAAATTCAGAAGGTCACTGAAGTCCTCTGAAATTTCCAGACGTGTGCCTGGACACAGCTCATTTATTTCATGAGAGGGAGCAAATTGATGACTGTCTACAAACCTATTAGTGACTTCAGCTAATCAGAGACAGTTGCAACAACTTGGTCCTGTTTCTAACTTTATGGCCTATCCTTCCCGTGTGAAGAAGGCAATTTTGCTACTGATGAGATAGGTAAAATTCAGATCTACACCCAAAGACTAAGCCCGGCCTGCTGGAGTTCAGTATTAGCCTTTGCTGGATGTGAGCCAGACTTTCCCGGGCGGGCGTAGCTGATTTTGCTCGTGGTGAGTGGGGCAGGGGTAGCACCAAACAGAAGAAGCTGAACATTCACTCCCAGGTGTGAAACTGCCCAGATGGAGACTCGGGGAGTAGCATTTGAGCTTGACATTTTAACGGTCCTCCTCTGGATAAATAGCCAGAGGGAGAAATGGGGAGAAATTCCTCAAAGATCATCACATTTTACTGCGGTCGAATCACTGGATTTTCATTTACTTTCCTTTGTTCCAACAGTGGTGTGGTCCATCTTCCATATATAAATAAATGCTTTGCATTAGTGCTTTTGGTTTCTCAGATAAGACAGATTCAAAGTCCAGTTGTTATGGAACGAAACTAACCATCATATCTCCAAAATATCTGGTCTTATTACCCAGAATTGAGCTTTGTTTTTAGCTGTTTTATTAACAATTTTCCTCACCAAAAAATCTTCCCATGGTGTCTGCAACTCAGGCATTTGTAATATAATCATGCAAATATCTTTATGAGACATGCAACTAATTTTTATGCTTGTACAAATATATTTTGTCTTAGAAATTTCCCAACAACAAACACAAATAGACTAACTATTGCTAAAAAATATTTTTTGGAGGTGGAATTGGGGTTTATCTGGTGAAATTCCAGTGGACAGAGAGCTTGAGTCGGGCGGTTAATTTTATATCAGATTTCAGCCAGCCGGCAGTTACTCTTGTCTGCCGGTAGACTACTTTCTCTGTCACTTAGTATTAGATGTATTACACACCAAGCAGTAATTATCTTTGACACATAATTATTATGGTTTTGATGACAAGAAAGTCTTTTCTTTCACTGCTTTCATAACGTATATTCCTGAAAGTTCAAGCTTATAAGATGCAGCTAAAAATTAAAAGCATTTGGATTCAGATTGAATTTGAGGAGAGGGAATAAAACAAAAGAATTGGTTGTTTATGAAAAGGAATAGCTTGGGGAGTTCCAAAAGAAAGAAAAGAAGAAAAAGAAGATACTATTATACAGTATTTTTTTTGAGATGATCTCACCTAAGTATACTGCTGAAAGGGAAAAACCTTCTGAGGGTAATTAAGGGATTGGGAAACAGATGCCAGGATGCTGCCACATCAGGTACCTAGCAGAGAAAGTTACCTTTAAAGTAAAAAACAAAACAAAACAAAACTGACCAGAGCTTGGATTAAAATGTGGAGGAGAGAAAAGGTAGAAGTTTCTGACAAGGATGCACAAACCACACCGCTGAGGTTTCAATCTTGCCACTTGAGCATTTTCAGCTTTACACCGACTCAACCCCAGCTGCAGACCTGGATGAGCAGTTTTAAAATCTTGGTCTCAAACAGAGATTTTTGAAAAATACTCAGAGTCTGCAACCCTGAGTCTCATAAGCCTGGGGACCCCATGGTACTTAAAGAGCCAAGTGTCTGGAGTCCCTTCAGCTATACCTGCACCTGTGCTTCTAGTAAGTTCAGTTTGCCACCGCATGCAAAGCTTGATGTAGATTTACTTGTACAGTTCCCTTGAACTTCTGTTTAGGAGCATCTGGGGACAGTGGGAGGTGGAGTAGGGTTGGTGGTGCAGAGACTTGGAGGGGGAATAGGGGTGTGTTGCAGAGTCTTGCTAAAGACTAGCATTATAATACACGGATGTAATAATTTAACTGTAGGAAGCTGATGTTATCAGGATCTGATTAGCACAAAAGGAAATGCACTGCACTGGTTGATGGTAACTGGGTTGAAACCAATGCTGTTTCCCTTCTCTCTACTTGGAAGTAAAAAATGTGGGCACTGAGGAGTCACTCATGTTCCCAAGGGTGTTCCTGCATGTAGACTTCTCAGCTGTAATTCAGATAATAATAATCGAGTGAACACACTTGAAAACAGATCTAATTTTAGTTCATTTTATTATTTAGAGATGAGGGGTGGAGGTGGGGAGAAAGGGGAGGCTGCCTTCTATGACTAACGCTATCTTGCAAGCTCTTAAGCCATATTTAGTATCGTGGGGTATAAAAATAAGCTTTTGGTTCAGTTTTTTTTTTAAAGTTGACTTCTGTTTCCTTTCTTCTATTCCCTCTCCCAAAGACGGATTTAACTAATTATACTTTCAGCTCAATGCTGATAGACATGTATTTATTATCGGTGCTGTAAGCCCTGGAATTCTTTTTTCCTCCATGAGGCCACAGACATATGCATTAAACTCCAGGCCCTGTGAGCTGTCAGAGTTTATGGTCCAGCCAGAGTAGTGCAATATGATAAAGTTTTCAGGCCCTGTTTAGTTAAGACTGAAGATCTGGTACCCAGCCAATATCCACCACTCAGGGCTCTTTTCACAGTCCAAAATGATTTGGCTTAAACGTTTCCAACTGTGATGAGGTCCCATTTCAGTGATTATGCAGTCATTCACTTTTCCACATCAACATCAAAGTCATTAACAGCCGAGTATTATTGCATTGGCTGGAATTCAGTTAAGGACTAGAGGGAAGTTGCTCTTTATTAAGATAAATCATTGCCTTGGTTATGTCACCCATGAAATAATCAATTTACTGTGTTGGTTAATTTCCTCCCTCTTTGATCTGTGAATTAAATTCAACAGATCATTGTTTCACAACTACCACTGTAAAGATGTTTTAAGGGAAAAATGCACACATATGTTCAATTGCTGTGCTCTTATAAGTATGATAAACAATATAGAAAAACCGAAGCCTCAGTGCGTTTCATCATTCATTTCCACAGTTATCTTATCGTTCCAATGCTCCAAGGGTGGGTAACACCCTTAGTTAGGCAGATGATCCTCTTTCTGTATTCCTGAAGTGTTCTGTTAAGTAATAAAATGTCAAACAGAACAAACCTTAATGCTTTTGGGAACATAAGCTGTTTCTAAATACAATGTAGAATATCCTCATTTGGAATTCAGGATTAATAAATAGGGATCTCTGCAACGATGCATACGTGTAAATGCAGGGCATCCTTTAGAAGATTTCTTCTCATAAACACAAGGCATTCTTTGCTCCATAATTCATAGTTTCTTATAGGGAAAAGAAGTTGAGTGGGATGTTTTATTTTTCTTTGCTTTGGTGATTCCTTTGAGAAATATTCTTGTTCTTGGGTGATTTAAAAATATGTATTTTGTAATGAAATATTTCAAATATGCAGACAAGTACAGAGAATAATATAATAAAAATCCATGGACCAATAACATAACTTTATCAAATCTTAAAATTGCACTTCAGATATGTGAAAGTGTATGTGTGTATGTGTGTGTGTGTGCGCGCATGTGTGTATGTGTGTGTGTGTGTGTATATGTGTGTGTATGTGTGTATGTGTGTGTGTGTATGTGTGTGTGTGTGCGTGTGTGTGTGTTCCTCCATGTGTCTTACAGATTTAATCTGACACATACCACTGAGGCCTCCTGTGTATTTCTTATCTGTCTTTTTCATTCTGTCTCTCCTCAAATGGAATGGATGCTATAAATTTATGCATATAAATGTTTTATTTTTGTTTTAATTTTTCTATGTATTTTTGCAACTATATAAAACATTAAAGATGTCAAAAAATGTTTTGAAAGTGGCACTACATGATGTGTATTCTTTTGCAACTTGTTTGTTTAATCTACGTTGCCTGTTTGGTACTTAACAATGATTATGTAAGGTAGATTCAAGTCATTCATTTTAACTTTGGCATAGATTTTCACTGTTTAAATGTATTTATATCTCAGCCATGGGTCTTTGTTCACAATTACAAAGTTTTGTTTCCCTCTACAGCACATTCTACAATAAATGAATAAATAAAAATATTAATTAAAAAGATTTATGGATTATAGGGCATGTACATCTTTAGTTTTACTAGAGATTTCCAAGTTGTTCCTTATGATCCCACCACCAGTGCATCAGAATCCATATTCTTCAATGTTTTTATGCTAGAAGATTCCATGTGCTCATTCTCCACAATGAACATAAAGTTGAAAATTGTAGGTGACATAATTTAATGAAAGTTGCAATTGCCTAGAATGTATGCCCTGCATAATTATATCTTTTAATTGTCCAACTGTGACTTTGGAGTTTTGACTCAAGAGATGAGCAGTCAAAATAGTAAAGAGGGCCAGCTTACAGTGTAAAACTTTGACTAGTTCTTTATAGGGAGTAGAAAGGGTGATCTCTAACAATTTTCTTGGTACTTGAAAACCAAAATAGCACAACTCAAAAGGATTACAATAAACATAAGGCTTATCCTTTCCATCTCGAATTTATGTGAAGATGACTGAACTAGTTAAAAAAATTTAAAAAGGCTCTTGACACATTAAAATAAAATAGCATGTACTCAGCACCTGAGAGTACGGAGCATAATGATCCTTCGTCTCTTATTCTTAGGTTGGCATGGGGCCCTTTATCGAAGGAGTTATAATAGGAAAAATGAGGTCAGTATTAACTAAGTGGGTAGGAAGAAATGAGACATACTTAGGAAACCATATCAACGATGATCCACTCCAATTTTAAAGTAGTGGTCTTGCCAAAAACATGGCACAAGCCATGTGAGAAAGAGAGGGGTCAGACCTATTTCCTCAACGAGTCTAATTAAAGGTTATTCCCTAAGCAAGAAGGGTGGGGCCTGACAATAGCATCTAGTTTTCACTTTTCATACTATGCTATATATACATTTGAGTATATTACACAGACCACTCTACACAACACTGTGCCCATATTGTACAGAGTATGTATATTATACAGAACACTGGAAAATGCTCCCATATCTTCTGCATCTTCATCATCCCATGTTTGTCACTGATGGTTCCTGGCTAGACTCCACTTGGCCTCCATGCACAGTGCTTCTGCAAAGGAGGTAGACACCTGGCAACTCTAGGTCTGGGCAATGTGACACTAAAAGCAAATTAAATGTAAATTTATTCCCTTATATCACTTTTTCTATGTCTAGCTGAATGTTAGGGAACAAATAAAGCAAATCTTACTTGCTCCCATTCCCAGGTAGGAAAGAAAGTGGCCTTATTGGTTATGAGGTTTGCCCAAACTTCTTCCCTCCACTCCATTCACCTTTTAATGGATATTTGGGGGTGTATCTACATGATACATCGTTCTTTGACTTTGGTCAGATTTTGTCAGGAGAAGCACTAATTAGAGACCAGGCAGCCTGTTCCTTCCGCCTGCCCTTCCTTGAACTCCTCACTGTGGGGTAAACTATTTAAAATGTTTTCAGATTTCATGGTAGGACTATCAGACTGGTAAAATAAAGGATAATGAGAAGTTAGATCTCAAATAATTGTGGCTTTTAAGTCTTTTTTTAAAAAAGGGCAAAAGTTTTCTCCTTACATATCCAACTCTGTCAGTCAGCTTTCTATCACTGTGACAAATACCTGAAATAAACAACTTCAGTGAGGAAAAGGTTTATTTTGACTCATGGGTTAAAAGACTTCACTTTGGGCTGGGGATTTAGCTCAGTGGCTTAAGCGCCTGCCTGGCAAGCATGAGGTCGTGAGTTCGATGCCTGATACCAAAAAAAAAAGACTTCACTTCACAGTCTGTTGGCTCCACTGTTTTCTTTGAATCTGTGAAAATGTAGGGCATCATGGAGAGGAGCACAGAGCAGAGCACACCAGGCCCTCATGGTGTCCAGGAATGAGAGACTGGGGTCCTATTGTTCCCCTTAAAGACTCATTCTAATGGCTTAAGACTCCTTTAGACCCCACCTTGTAAATTTTCCATCACCTCCTAATAGAGCTACTGGCTGACAAACAAGCCTCGAACACATGGGCATTTGGAGCCCATGCCAGATCCACACAACGTCACTGTCAAGTACTTCAATCTGTGTAGTTTTACTTGGAAGCACAGCTGAGCCTCAGTTTGCTCACTTCAAAATGGAAATAATAATAACACCTACCCTCAGAGCTACTGAAAATACTCAGGTAATAAACAAAGCATTCAGCACACTGCATAACAGACACACAGTAAATCTAGTGCTGTTGTTATTGTTATGTTTATTTACTTCTATGTGTCATATCTTCTTAGACATTACCAAATAATGACTCGCAGATTAAAAAATAATTGGGAAAATGTTTCCATAGTGAAGTCAAGAGGTTATTTTTGCCAATTTCCTGGAAATCCCTTTGGGTAGGATAATGGTTTTGTAAGATTAAATTTTTTCTTCCTATGTTTTCTAGTTGGGCACCTGGAGCCATAGAATCTTGGCTTGAATTCTTGTTTCATCTCTTCCTAGTAACATGGCCTTAGAGTAAATTTTAGTCATCTCATTGGGAGGAGTTATTTTAAGGCATAATCAGCAAATCCATGTTGGTCACTTAACTCAGCAGTAAATAAATGTGAGCTGTAATGAATTAAGGCCACTGTTACTACATTTAGTTGCTCTTGGGCAGCAAGGTTGAAATGAACGTTATGGAATAAGTCGAGAGCATGTGTCTCCAAGGGGCACTCTAGAACCTCACTTACTTAACTGTCTCCATGAGTTTGACCGCACACCCCGCTCCTTGCCCTCAGCCCCAGGATTAACACTCCACTGGATGGACTTTTCAGTATTCTGGTCCTTTTGAGGACTTTTTCAACACGTGTTATTTGCAGGAGTCCTGTAAATGGGGCAATGACAGGATTCAAAAGCTAAACTAAGGTGCACCGCTTTCGGATGCCCTGAGTTGCACAACATATAAAATCTGAGAATCATTTCCAGTAAATCAATTAATAAGTAAGTAACTTTCAGAGGAGTTTAGGTTGAAAATTCTCCCTATAAAAGCCTTTTCAGCTAGTTCTCTTTGACTTTGTGGTTTGTTTCTGGTTGGAAGGAATGGTAAGCGACTGATAGGCCAGAAAGGGTGCCTGTCTGTTACTTTTCTTATTACTGAGAAAAAGTACCCTACAGCCATGCATTAAAGGAGGAAAGGTTTGCTCCAGCTCATGGTTTGCAGGGGTTTCAGTAAGCTGGCTTCAAAGCAGGGACAGAAGAGTTTGGCTGAAGAGAAACAGTCCATGTCAGAGCGGACATGAGACAGGAGGCAGCCAATGGCAGCAGCAGCAGGCAGTGAGTTTGGCTTCTTCCTTCCCCCCTTGCATCCCATTCAGGTCATAAGTCTACACACCAGGGCTGCTTTCCCATTATCCACACCTAGAACTGGACTAATTTAATTATCACACCCTTAATGCACATTCACACACCCTGGAGCCAGCCACCTCTACGTCCTGCCCATGAGTTCTCAGGTTTGGAGCAGGGGATATCATCATACAGGGCATACAGGGTCAGTGGTGAACTCATCTCATGATAGCCTGGGAGTCTTTCTCTACCAAAAGCATCTGTGAAACAGTGACCACTGGACAAGTACTTTGCCCCTGGTGTTCCCCATAGGAAGAAAAAAATGCTTTTGAAAAACAATTTGAGAATAGTTCTTACTATAACCTGCATCAAGATATACTGTAGGTCACTCTTCAAAAAACAAAAGATTGGAGAAAAATGACAAACATTAGTTATGGAATGTTTGACACCTTAAACACAGGCATTAATTTTTATAGGCTCAGATAAAAGATAAATAGCTAAATTTTCTAGATGTTTTAAGCCAACCACCGAAGCTTTATGCAAATGATTTAGTAAGAAGTGCAAAATGTACATTTTTTCTCACAGGAGGAATATAATGATTTCAGATTCTTTCTGAGAATAAAGGCAAAAGAGTATGTTTACATATCCTTATACATGGATATTTGCGCAGATAAGTTCTGTTGTATTTTATACTTCAGTTAAATGCTTAGCAGTTACTTTTCTGGTATTTTACATAAAGATGATATTAGGCAAATAATAGACAAGAGAAAATATTAATTAGGATTAAATTCTAACAAATGTTTCCATGAGTGATTATCTTTATTTCAAAGTTGGTTATCTGTGATGATAATTTCTTGTTCTAATTATTATATTTAAATGTTGAAAAGGAATTTAATGGTCAATAAAGTTTGAAACTAACTATATTTGCTGTTAGTTGGTCTCAATCACCTATCTTTAAAATTTACCTAAAGCGGGCATGAATCCATCAAATGATTACTAATTCTTAGGATATTTCCAGTTACATTTTAACAGTTCAAATTTAATAACATACTGTCTTTATATTACAAATGTTAAGCATAATTTTGTGGCAAAAGATATTAAGATAAATGAATACCTATTCTGTTATCAAATCCCACAAAAGCCATTTCTGCAAAACAAACTGGAAAATCTGCTCTGTATTTTACAAGAGGTGGAAGTTTCTACGTTAGACAAAGAAGACCAATTTTTGTATTCAGTTACTGACATATAATTCTGGTCTGGAATTCTGCTCTCGGAAAATGGTCTAATAAATTCATGTTCAAAATAAGTTCAAGTCCAGTGAAGCAGTTCATTATTCATTGGGTAGGATATGAAAGAGAAGCTAAGTATTTTACTGATGATTCCAAGCCTAGTAAATTTTGTTATTTCTAATTCAGGTAAAAAGTCAACTCTCTATTACTTGTGATATTTCTAAATTAGAAGCAATTTCCTCTTTGAATTGATCACCATGTATAGAATTTTCAAACCTTGATAATTCTCCTCATTGATTAAGCATTTCTTGGCCAGTTGACAAGGTGAATTTCCTAGATTCTCACACAATAAATGGATTTAAAAAGCAGAAAGTTAGGCCACTGAGTCTCATTCAGAATGATTTATGCTCTGAACTCTTGTAATATGGGTCATTTTATTGGACTGTATTTTTTTGCACTTTGGACTGTGTTTCTTTCAAGAACAGATAAAAAGGAAAACTCATTCTAGCCTGAGGGTCACTGTGCCAGCCCTTTACCTTATAAGAAAAGCTAGGTCCAGAGAACATCAGTGTAAGATCCAGAGAGTTAACAGCACAACCAGAATCAGCAAACAACTTCAACTTGCAACTTATATCTCTCCTCTCTGTCTCTGTCTCTCTGTCTTTGTCTCTATCTGTCTCTATCTGTCTGTCTCTGTCTCTCTGTCTCTCTCTGCCTCTATGAAAGCCTACCTTTACTCTTTTACTTTCCTAAAAATTTACCAGGGATTTTGCAAATGTGCAGTGACCTAAGGTGAGCACATGGAATTAATACTCTGCTGGAAAGTAAGGGAAAGCTGGAAAGTAAGGGAAAGTAAGGGAAAGCAGGTAATAGGATGAGTTCTCCAGTCCACAAAGTCTTATAGGTTTTGCTAAGAGTTAAGAAGGCAGGGTTGAAAAAGGGAAAATGAGACCAGCAGAATGCCGGTTCTGCAATGTGCTGGAAGTGAAAAGTGTGTGCCTCAGGCTTTTGGGTCAGGGGAGCCACAGAGAACAGGGTGGAGAAGTATTTCCAAAACCATGTGTGGGAGACTTTCAAAGAGTACCTATAAAAGTACAAATAATAAAATAAAAACAGATACACTCAAATAATAAGTGTAAGACAAAGAAAAAGATAAAAGAGATGTTTGCAACATAGAAAGTGAAAAACCAATGCTCCTATTCAAGCATTCCTTGTTAACAATGAGAAAAAGTTAAATGTGTAAATGGAAAACTAACAAAAATTCATGGATGTTAAAAAGAGATGGGTAAACTTTTCAACAAATATCTAAAATGTGTATCCCTACAAGGAATCAGATAATTGGAACATTTGAAAGCATTATTGATATGGCATCTTTCTGATATTAACTAAAGATTAAAAATAATGCAAATGTACTAAATTGAAAACTATGACACATGGAACAAGGGCTGTTTTTAACACAGTTGGGTGGGACTTTCCCTAAGAAAATTTAAAAATCTGTCCCTAAAGCCTCAAAATGTCCTGAGTTTTTAATCCAGCAATTGCAGAGAGAGAGAGAGAGAGAGAGAGAGAGAGAGAGAGAGAGAGAGAGGGAGAGAAAGAGAGAGAAAGACAGAGAGAGAAAGGAAAGGAGAGAAAGAGAGAGAGAGGAGGGACTAGTTAAATACGTGTAGCATGCATAATTTGTGTAAAGCTTTCTTATGTATAAAATGCACACATTAATGGTTCTTACCCCATTATTTTGTTGTAGCTTATTTCATTGAGAAAAATATATGTAATGTACCTAGTAAGTACTCTATCATTCTTAATTATTATTAAGATTGTGTTAAAGAGTTCTCTTTTTTATTTTAGGGAGAAAAAACCAGAAAACTCAAGAAACAAACAAACCACAACAACAAAAGCAACAACAACAGCACATGCAATATAGGATTTCAAAATAAGATGGTAGGAATTTAACAATGGTTGTTATATTGCATATTGTTATCCTCAAAGTAATTGCTCATGATACCACATACAGGTATACAAAATTGATCAAACAATATAATTTTACTTTGAGTGGTTTCTTTCCCTTTTACTGTATCTGTTGTAACTTTTGGATCTTATTTACTCTTTCAGTTGTTTACACCAGAGAGACAATAAGGTGTTTACACATGCAAGTCTGATTATTTCACTTATGAGTATGGTTTCTAGTTGCATTCATTTAAAGATAAAAGCCTCTAGTTTATTGTTCTTTATGGTTGAGTTGTATTCCATTATATAAAAATACATCTTTTTTATTTATTCCTCAGTTGATGGGCATTTAGGTTGTTTCTAAGATTTAGCTATTACAAATTATGCTGCTATAAGAATGGGTACACGTATATCACTGTGGTATGATATTTTCAACTCTTCCAGGAAAATACCCAGAAGGGGAATAGGTGGGTTGAATGGAACTTCTAATCCTATTTTTCTGAGGAATCTCTACACTAATTTTCACAGTGGTTGTTCCAGTCTACACTGCCAACAACAATGGAGAAGTGTTCCTTTTTTCCCACAACCTTGCCAGCATATGTTATTGGTTAATTTCTTGATGGCCACCATTCTTTCTGGAGTGAGATGATATCTTAGTGTTGTTTCAATTTGCATTTCTCAGATGACCAGTGATGGTGAACATTTCTTCATGTATTTATTTGCCATTTGTATATCTTCAACTGAGAATTGTGTATTTATCTCAGATGCCCATTTTTGGGTCAGGTCTTTAAATTAGAGCAACCTAACTTTTTTGACTCTTTATGTGTTCTAAGTGAAAGTTCTTTGTCTGAGGGACAGCTGACAAAAATCTTTTCCCAGTCTGTGGGTTTTCTTTGACTCTGTTGGTGATTTCTTCCAATGTGCAAAATCCTTTTAATAAGATGAGATCCCTGTTGATTCTTTGAAGTACTTCTCATGCAGTTTGGTTTTTGTTCATGAACTCTCAGCCTATCTGTTTATCCTCGAGATTTCTACTTCTTTGTCTTCCAGTAGGTTTAATGTTTTTGTCTTAATATTTACATCTTTGATCCATTTTGGCTTTAGTTTAGTGCATAGTCATAGGGATGGGTCTCATTTAAATCTTTGGCATGTAGAAGGCTAGTTTTTCCAACAACTTTTATTAAAGAGACTATCTTTCTTCCAGTGAACATGTTTGGCCCCTTTGTCAAAGATAAAGTGGCAAAGTGTGTTTGTAGTTGTGCTTGTATCCTTTGTTCTGTTCCATTAATCCTCAGGTCTATTTTTTTTTGCCAGTACCATGCTGATTTTATTATAGCCGTTTTGTAGTGTAATTTCAAGTAAGAGATTATGATGCCTCCTGCCTTGCCTTATTGACCCACGATTGCCTTTGCCATTGTAGGTCTTTCTGAGTTCCAGAGGAATTTTTGGATTATTTTCTCTAGTTCTGTGATGTATGCTAATGGTATTTTGATCAAGATTGCGTTAGATCTCTATAGCAATTTTGGGAGTATGACCATCTTCACTGTGTTGGTTTATCGTATATGTGATCAAGAGATATCTTGCCATTTTTAAATTCTTCAATTTCTTTTTTCAGAGTACTATAATTTTCAATATATAAAACTTTTACTCCCTTTGTTTGATTTATTCCTAAGTATTTCATTTTTTGAATGATACTGTGAAGGGTTTGCTTTCCCTAATTTCTCTCTCAGTGAGTTTGTTGTTTGTATACAGGAATGCTATTGACTTTTGAGTACTGACTTTGCACCTAGCTATGCACACTTAAGTCTAAAAGTGTGTTGATAGAGTTTTTAGGGTCTTCTATATGGAGTGTCATGTCATCTTCAAATAATGATAATTTCTTTCTTCCTATCTTTATTTCTTTCATTTATCTCTCTTGTCTAATTGCATTGGCTAATGTTTCCAGAACTATAGGAGTGGTAATAATGGGCAAGCTTCTCTTGTTCCTGATTTTAGAGTGAAAACTTCAGTTTTTGACCATTTAGTATGATGCTGGCTGTTGGTTTAACATAGGTGGCTTTTATTGAGGTAAATATCATGTACTCCAGTTTTCATGAGGATTTTTAGAATGAGTGTTGGACTTTATCAAAAGCCTTTCTGCATCTGTTTAGATGATCATGTGACTTTTGTCTTTGGCTCTGTTGATATGATTTATTATATTAACTGATTTTCATATGTTGAACCATACCTGCATTCCTGGGATGAATCTCACTTGGTTGTAGTGTGCAATCTTGATGATTTGCTGCATTCTGTTTACCAGTATTTTATTGAGGGTTTTTGCATCTATGTTCATTGGCACATTTTCTTTTTTGTTTGGGTCTTTCTCTGCTTTTGGTATCAGAGTAATACTTGCTTCCAGGAATGAGTTAGGGAGAATTGAGTGCCTTATTATTTCATTGAGAAGTTTCAGGAGTGTGGCATTAAGTTTTGTCTACATTTCTTGTAGAATTCAACCATTAATCTGTCAGGACTTGAACATTTCTTTGTTGGTAAATTTCTAATTACATTTTCAGTTTCATCAACTGAAATTGGGTTATTCAGAAGTTTTATGTCTTCTTGATCCAGCTTTGGTAATTCATGTTTCTAGGAATCTGTCCATTTCTTCTGTGTTTTCAATCCCATGAAAGTAAAGGTTTTCAATGTAGGTATCAATGATCTTCTGTATTTCCACATGGTTGCAGTGATTTCACCAGTTTCATTCCTTATTGCATGAATTTGTGCTTTTTCTTTCCTTTTTTATTTTTGATAAAGTTGAGCAGGGGTTTATCAATTTTATTTATCCTTTTAAAGAACCAACTTTCAATTTATTAATTCTTTGTATTGTTTTCTTAGTCTCAATTGTGTTAATTTCTGCTCGGATGTTTGTAATTTCCTCCCTTCTTTGGGCTTTAGGTTTGGACTTGCTCTTCTTTTTCTAGAAGTTTGAGCTATAGCATCAGGTTGTTTATTTGTTCTCATTCTGTTTTCCTGATGTGAGAATTCACTACAATAAATTTCCCTCTGAATATTGCCTTCATTGCATCTCATAGGTTCCAGAAAGTTGTATTTGCCTTGTCATTTGCTTGTAGATATTGTTTAGTTTCTTCTTTAATTTCCTCTGTGACTCATTGGTTGTTCAGTAGGAAGCTATTTAATTTCCATGTGTTTATGGAGCTTTTATGGTTTCCTCTGTCATTGATTTCCAATTTCATGGCACAATGTCAGATAATATACATGGAATAATTTCATTTCCTTTGCATTTACTCAAACATATTCTATAGGGTACCATATAGTCACTTTAGACAATGCAACTCAGAATAATGTGTATTCTGATATTTTTGGGCAGAGCACTCTGTACACGTCTACTAAGTTTGATTTAGTTGTGTTATTTCTTTGCTGCTTTTTTGTCTAGTTGATCTGTCTTGGTGACAATGGGGTGTTAAGGTTTCCCATTATAATTGTATTATTGCTTATTCGATTTTTCATGTCTATCATTATTTATCTTACATAGTTGAATGCTTTCACATTTCATGCATACATATTTATGGTTGTTATCTCTTCCTCTTGAAATTTTCCCTTAACAAGTATGTAGTGACCTTCTTTATCCCTCTTGCTCATTCTTGGTTTAAAAATCACATTGTTTGCAAACACAATAGCTTACCTTGCTTTTTTCCATGTTTCTGTTACATGGAGTATTGTTTTTCATCCTTTGATTTTCACTCAGTGAAATTCCTTGCGTTAGATGTGTTTCTTGTATACAGCATACTATTGGATTTTGTTTCTTTATGCACTATTCCAGTCTGTTTCTTTAGTGAATTGAGGCCACTTGTTAATGACTTTAACATATATGTATTGGATTATCTTTGTCATGTTATCTTTGTACTGTTGGTTCTCTACTTGTTCCTTCTGTTTAATTGCTTGTACTGCTTGTTTTCTGTCTGCTTATACTGCTTTGTTGTTGTTCTTGGAATTGTGCTCCTTATTATGTCTTTCTAGAGTATCTTTCAGTACTCTTTGTAGAGTTGGTTGGGTGGTCATGAAGTTGTTCAGTTGTTCTTTGTTATGGAATTACTTTATTTCTCCATTGATTTTGAAAGATATTTTTGCAAGATACAATAATCTAAGTTGGATGTTGTTTTGTTTCAGTACATGAAATACTTTATTCCATGCTCTTTTTGACTTGATGATTTGTGTTGAGAAATTTTCCATGATTCTGACAGGTTTTGCTTTATAAGTGATCTGTTTCTTTTCTCTAGCAGCTTTTAATATTCTTATGCTGAATTTCTGGGATCTTGATTAGTAAATGTCAAGGTGTAGATTTATTTTTGTTATGGCTAAATGAAGTTCTATCTACCTCGCTTCTCTCTATGAGAGGTTCTTTTCCTATGTTTTGGAATTGTTTTGCTATTACTTCAGATAGTCTTTTATGTCATTTGTGTTGTCTCCTTTCTTTTTGTTGACACCCATCAGCTTTATATAGTTTATCTTTGCATCATTTTGCAGCTCTTGAATTGTTATTTCCCAATTTCTTTTTATTTTTAAGAGACCTTTCTATTCATGACCACTAGCTACCATCCTATATTCAAAGTCTGAGAGTCTGTCTTCAATTTCATTTATACAGTTTTGCCAGATTTCAATGGAATTTTTGATTTGCTGGATATCTCTTTGAATCTATTTCATGTATTCTAATTGTTTCCTGTATAATTCATTCAAGGTTTCCATCATTTTCCTATGCTCTTCTAACTTTTTTTTAATCTGTGTCTTCTTCGGATATACTGACCAATTGTTTCATTATGTTTATCATGTCTTTTTATCATAGAGATTGTTCCTGATCTGATTTTCTTCATTGCTTCCTGGCATTGTTTCTTTTCTTCCTTTGCTAACACTTCAGAGATTTTAGGTAGGTCATTTCCAAATTCATCCATATCTATGTCTCCTGCACTTGATCTGGATGGGCTGGAGGTTTTATATTACATTTTGTTCTTCATTTTGGCATTTTTCTGTCTTCCTCTGAATCAGCCAGATGTTAAGTCCTAGTTGCTTTCTGTGGTGAAGGCCATGCACTAGCAGGTCTCACTGAGGGTTTCTGATAGCTGTGGGCTTCATAAATGGTTCCTTGGTATGTGTGGGTCACTGGGTGCAGCTTCCCAGTTCCCATGGTCCTCACCTAAGGCTTCTGGGTGTAGATGGGTCACTGGGTGCAGCTTTCCAGTGCCTGTGGGCTTCACTGTGGGTTCCTGGATGACTGTGTGTCACTGGGCACAGAGTCCCAGTCCCAGAAGGCCTCAGAGATGTTTCTCAGGTGTGCATGGGTCACTAGGTTCAGACTCCCAGTCCCTGTGGGCTTCACTGAGGGGTCCCACATGATTTCTGTCATTGGGTGTGGACTCTCGGACCTTGTCATTGGGTGTCATTGGATGTGGACTCTAGGACCCTGTAGTCTTTAGAGATGGTTACTGGGTGTGGGTGGGTCACTGGGGGCAGACTCCTAGCTCCCACAGGCTTCACTGTTTTCTTAGATGACTGTGGGTTGCTGGGCACAGATTCTCAATCTCTGTGGCCCTCACTGTGGGTAGCTGGATGACTGTGTGTTGCTGGCATGGATTCCCCTTCCCTGTGAGCCTCAGAGATAGTTCCCAGGTGTGGGTGGGTCACTGGGTACCAACTCCCAAGCCACATGGGCCTCAGCAAGGGTTCCTGGATGATTACAGGTTGCTGTGCATCGACTCCCGATCCCTGTGCGCCTCACTGAGGGTTCCCAGATGACTATGGGTCACTTGGTGTGGACTCTTGGTCTTGGCGGGCCTCAAAGATAGATTCTGGCTGTGGACGGGTCAGTAGGGCCAGCTTTCCAGTCCCCGAGGACCTCATTGTGGGTTCTCAGATTACTGCAGGTTTCTGGGTGAAGACTCCTGTTTTAAAGAGTTTTAAAAATATTTTGTCTTGGGGAACCGTGTTCTGGATAGACAGCAATACTGTGAGGAGGCATGGACTTGGACTTGTCTGTCCTTTTCAGTGGAGAACAGAATGGGCAGTGTAGTTTGAGTCCAAAAAAGACAAGGAGCTGTGTTTATGGTTTTGATGACGAGTTTGTAGAGGTGGCTGGGACCAAATCATATATGACCTTATTAGGTCCTACTAACAAACTGACACCCTATATTTATTTATTTACTGTCTGTCTTTTTTTCAGGGTTACTTTCTACAACAGTAAAAATAGTCTATTTATCTTCTTATCCTATTGGTGATCTCAGCATCTAGATCCGCACTGTTCACGATGGCAGCCATGAGTCACATGTGGCTATGAGCACTTGAAATGTGACCTGAGTTGTAATGTAAAATATCTCTTAAATAAGTGTTTGTTTTGACTACATATTGAAATAATAATACTTGGATATATTGAGTTAAATAAAACATTACATAAAAGTTAATTACATACATTTCACTTTAATTTTTAAAATATGCCTAATGTTTAAATTCAGTATATTTTTAATTTATTTAAATTTTATAACTATTTAACATACACTTAATATTCATATGGACTTATGTAATATTTCTGTTAAAAGTACAGACATAGATGACACACAGTTGTCATTCAGCAAATGTTTATTGAATGAATGAGTCAGAAAATATATTCTACGTTGATACAGTTTAACATGACCACCATCTAAGGGGTGTGATCAAAATATTCAGTGAGTGTTTAAATTTTTAAAAAAAATTATTACAATAAAAGGCTAATTGCCATTAATTCTTCTCAAAATACTCTCCAATGCTTTAAACACACCTGTCATTCCTGCCACTTTTTAAAGCAGTTCTACAAGTGTTCTTTCATGGGTGTCGTTACGAGATGTGATCAAAAATATGGTGAGAGCTCCTATTAAAGCGAAGGCAAACTCAAAAATATTATGGTGTATCCTCCTCTACTCTATCTGGCACTGTGAACCTTCTGACTCTTCTCCAAAATCAAAATGACTAGGAAAGGTAAATGTTTTGAATTGATGCAAGACACTGAGGCAGTCACAACAGTACAAAGAGGATACTTTCAGAACTGCTTTGGAAAATGATTAAGAACAAAGGAATAAGTGTGTTTGAAGTGAAGAGCAATACTTTGAAGGGGATTAATAGTGGTATGTGTTTTGCTGTAGTATTTTTCAAAAGGCCCTTTAAATATCCACTGTAATTGATAGATCACATGTATCCAAAAGTAAGGGATTTGTGATAAGAAGAGAGTTAGTCCCTGCTTACTATTTAGCTTAGTGCCCTTTCCCAGGTTCTTACTCTCTGCTGACGCTTTCCTAGCCAGCCCTTCTGAGCATTGGGTACACATGTGTCTGGTTGTAGAGTGCTCCCAGTTAAGGCAGACAATTCAGCTGTTGCCTACATAGATAAGTAAAAACTTGACCTGGTAAGATTTAACAATAGCTCTAGTAGTTTGTGATTTCAGATCCAGCATTTTAATCTTGGTGAACATTGTCATTAGAATTTGGGCAATGAATACATCACCATGTTTAATTTATTGGACACCTCACAAGCCAACACAGATGTAATGGCGGTTATGGCATAAGTGCCATTTATACTGAGAGGGATGTGTGTACAGAGCAAAACTATGAAGTGGAAAGATTGATTTTTAAATTATCATTATTGGTTTAAGAAACCTGCACTTTTCTATGTATCTATAACTATAGAGGGTTAAGTTTATAACTATACATTTACCTCTAATTGTTCATTAGCATCTGCATTGGCGTGGTATATATTTATAGAATTAGCTTCTTCCTACTAATAGAAATGTAGAGGAGTAAGGCTTTAGAGTTTACGGGAGGGCATAGAAAGTGTTTCTAAGTGGATGACAGACACAAGGGCTGAATCCTGCTTCAGGCAGCAGCAAGCGAGTTAAACCATCACTGATTGACTTTTATTAACTCTGATTTGTAAGGCTGATAGGCTCAGACTTGCAGCTGATGGACAGGTTTTTGTCACCCAGCCAAGAGAGGAATACTAGAGAAATGCCAAAGAGAAGAGACAGTGTTGTTCCCCCAAATCCACTGTGCTCTGAACATTTGCTGCTTTGTTTTACCTATTTTACATACCCAAGCTGAAATGTTTTTAGCAATTATTTTGTCATTCTTTATAAAACTTAGTTTAATAAGATGCTGAATCTGATCTTTGTGCTTTAGGCTATGGCTGTAAATAGCAATGAAGTGGAAATATTTAAAAAGGTGAAATTCATTGGTTCGATTAAGAGAGAGCATGTAAGAAAAGGATCACACACTTACTTCTCTCAGCTCTGCGCTCTCTCCAAAGGCCCATTTGTTTATTTTTTTAAACTAAATTTTTCTTTTGAATACTTATCCTTAATAAATGCTTGCATGAACCAGTTAGGTAAAATTTGAAATCTTCACATGTAACTGTAAATATACATATATATATATATTTTTTTCTCTGTCTTGTTTGACTGAAATCTAGGTAAAATTAAAAGTACTTTTTTAGATAACCCCACGCTAGTTTTTCCTTCAACTAGAATTTGTTGAACATTCTCTAGAATGGGCCAAGCCCCGTGCCTTGTGGATGCTTTTGCAGATGTTTTTTATGGTTTGCTTTGCTTTTTGTTCACAAAGACGTAACTTGAAAGTGCTGTATTCTTATTTTCAGATGAAGAGATGCATTTTCCTAAAGGATTTTAGAAAGTCTCTCACCCATTAAGTAGCCATATCAGGACATTTAATTCTGTGTTCCATGTTTTTCTCGTAGGCACAGTCCTCCAAATACTCCTGTATGATCTACTACCTAAAATCTGTTCTCTGAAATGATCTGATAATCTCATTCTCACTAAAATAAAAACCTGTGGAGGGTTCATGGGTTTCTGATTTCTTCCTTGACCATTGGGTAATTTAGAAGTCTGTTTCATTCTTAAATATTTGGAGATTTTCTAGATATCTCTTTTTCTCTCAGCTTTTATTTTTAAAATATTATTATTATTGAATCCTAATTTACTACTGTTCTGATCATAGAACATACTCTATCATTTTGATCCATTGTAATACTAAGACCTGTTTATTAGCTCAGTTTATGATGTCTCAGTAAATATTTGCTCTTTAGAACAATGCATCTAAGTTTACTAGGTTGGTATTTGATTTCTTCATGCACTTTCAGCTTTTTAAAAATATATCTTGTCTGCTTATTTTAGGATTAAACAAGTAGAGTATCCTCCATTGTCTTTGGTTTCCCTTTGTTCACTTGCAATTACTTGTGGTCAGCCATCATCTAAAAATATTAACTAGAAACTTCTGGAAATAGAGAATTCATTAGTTTTAAATTGTGCTCCATTCTGAGTTGCAGAGTGAAATTTGTGGCATTCCACTCAGTCCTTTGTATACACGAATCATCTCTCTGCCATTGTTTGTGGGATTATTCAAATTGTTTTTATTTTTGTAGATGTTCATAAGTAAGAGTTTTGAATCTCTGATTTGGAAGTTTTAACAATGTTGGTGCCATTGAGACTTTGTGGAAGGGGTAATTGTGTTTTAATTTTATGTGGAATAGTTGCATCATGTTAGGTAGAATTGTGATTTTGTGCTTATTTGGAGATTATGTATGGTTTTAAAGAGCTATGTTTGGGTGTCAAATTGACAATTGATGGTACTGGGTGGATAAGCTTGTGTTCACTTCTTTGGCTTGGGAGCCACAGAGATTAGTAAAGTGCACTTTTGGGTGTGTCTGAGTGAGTGGTGGAGATATTTCCTTGGAAGAATCTCTAGCTGATCTCTAGTCCCACCTTTTCTGGGACTGTTCTCCTGTGCTGGTTTCCAGCTACCATCAATTAAATATCTTTCCTCTGCCCTGCTCTTCTGCTATTACATTTCTGCTACCTAAGCAACCATTGACTAAATTCATGAAATCATGATTCAAGCTAAACCTCTTCTCTTTTAAATTTCAGGTGTTAGGTTTTGTGTCTCAAAGATGAAAAACTGACCAATACACTGTACTGGGTTCAAAAATAAGACTTACAAATGTAGATATTTTAGTAATATAAACTAACTGAAAGGATTACTGCATCTGTGCATGTGGTTGAAAATTACCAGGACTTGAAAGATCTAGTGACAATTAATATTTTATTATTATTTTCTTCTTTCTTTCTTTCTTTCTTTCTTTCTTTCTTTCTTTCTTTTTTTGACAGGGTGTTGCTATATAGTTCAGGTTGGCCTCAACTCACTGTGTAACCCATGCTGGTCTCAAACTCATATTGATCTTCCTGCCTCAGCTTCCCAAATGCTGGGATTTACAGGCGTGCCCCACCATGCCTGCCTAGGGACAATATTATCTTCTCAAAAATTGTTGAAGTTTATCCCATTGTTATATAAGGTCTTCATACATGTCACAAAAACCACACTACCTAAAAATATTATCCAATGTATACATGTACTGAAACATCACATAGTACCTCATTAATATGTATGATATTCAGTTTTTTAATTTATAAATTTAAAATATATTTAATGAGTACAAATTTATAAAATTTTAAAAATGAAAAGCTGTCCAGTACTTAGAAAATAGAAGTGTTACACAGAATACTGGATAAAAATAATGTATAAATGAATAAGTATCCAACTGTTGGGAAGATGATATATTCATTTTCCTAAAAGAATATTTTTCCTTTTGAATTTCAGTGTACAAAGTTCTTTCTTGGAAAAGCTTTTTATTCTTCTACTATCCGGACAATGTGTATAGTCTGGAGAAAGCCTTTGGTGAATTTAACAGAATATATACCAGAATTTAAATGTGTTTATGCAGATGTTTCTTAGCTATCTTAGGAGATAAATTCATGCATGACACAGATCATTCATTACTTATTTTATATCCAGCATAGAACCTTAAAGTCCTGCTGCTGCTTCTTTTTTTTTTTTTTTTTGAGTAGTAGGTACTTAATAAGCACCTGCAGAATGAGTGTTAAAGCTGATCCATCTAGTTTCCTGGGTAACGATGGCAGGATCTTACTAAGTTGGATTTTATACTTTGTCCTAAACATTAATAGTATAGACTGAATTATACACATCTCAGTTCACATGTGAAGGGTCTAACTCAAAGTACCTCACAATGCTACAGTACTTGGAGACAGGATCTTTAAATTTAAAACAAGGCTTATGCAACATGATTGGTGTGCCTATAAGAAGAGGCACCCAGAGACAGAAAAAAAAGCCGTGCAAAGACACTAAGAAGATAGTAATTCTCAAGCTGAGGATACATATCTCAGGAAAACCAAATTTCCTTGCACTCTACTCTTGGACTTCGAGCCTCCAGAACTTTGAGAATATAGATATCACTTGTTTAAGCCAACCAGACTGCAATGTACTGTGCTGGCAGCCCTGGGAGGCTCACGACATCGCTTTGAATGAACACCAAGAAAACGCCATGTCTTAAATTTGTGAATATTTGGTTTAACAGATACATGGTTATTTCTTCAAATATCTTTGAAAATTGGCAAATGTGTGTCCCACAAGTTTGAAGTCGTTATTCTGGTTGATGTCAATGTTTTTAGCCAGGCTTATTTTGCCATTAAAATTATGTCTAAGAATGCACGTACCCTCTATTTTGTCCCTCTCCAAAATTACTATTTTCATCTTATTATCGGCTTTGTTCTGACTTTTGCTAACTTGGTGTTTTCTTCCCAACTCCCTGAAATCTGAGGACCTCAGCGTACTAATCCGTAGTGCCTCACACCATGTCATTTGATATTCACTTCTATATGTCCCCACAGGGCCTGCAGCAATTTTCCCTTTGTGCATGTTATCTCTTGCCCAGAACCTACTTGGATGACACCCTTCCAGGTTAGAACTAAGGAGGAAGCCAACGCTGTTGACATTGTATCAATGGGCAGTGACCCAAGCATAACCACAATGCAATTTTCAGGGAGTCTACTCTTTTAACCTCCCGGAGGTACAGTGATAATAAAGCCAGACACAGACATTTCCTTCAAGTTTTGCCAGACGACGTGGCTCCTTGAAGCAGATTACAGTGAAGTCTGCACAAAGTGAGAGGCATGTTGAAGCCTCCCTTTCCAAAGGAAAAACAGTTTCCAGGCTGAGACTGACCTCCTCCTAAGTGGAGTTAAAATCCAATTGTTACATCACCCTTAAAACATGCTATTTAACACACAGGCAGCTTATAGAGTCACAGTTAAAGCAAAACTCGCTGCCTTCAAGTATCATTAATATTTTTCCAGAGGATATGAGAGTGCTTCAAAGGGTAACAAAATAAGTTTTAAAATGGTTTTATCTCCAGCTATTATTTTTCTTCTTCAGATAATAGCTTCATTTGGTAGGACTTGAATTCTATAAGGTTTTTTTTTTTTTAATTTTTTGTCTTTTTTGAGACAGGATCTCACTATGCAGTTCAAGCTGGCCTTGAGCTCAGTTTGTAGCCCAGGCTGGTCTGGAACTCACAATGACCCTCTTGCCTTAACCTCTCGATTGCTGGGATTACAGTTTTAAATGGACATACAAGGCAATTTTTAAAATCATAGCTCTAAGTTTGGTGGCATTATGTACAACTATTTGATAAAAATACACAAGTTTAGTCACAAAATGAGGAAAAGATATAGGTGCAATTTCTAAAGAGTTCTCATTTCAAATGCTGTTTCCCCTTATAATACTACGTATCACCAGTCAGTGTTGTTCCTGATCTTGGGTAGGTTGTAGAAGACACAAAGGCATTGAAGTCAAGGTTGAAAACTTGTGTCCACGAAATGCTAGGGACTGTCACAAGCACAATATACTCTGATTTAAATCCTCTTTTAAGTGACATCTTCTGTTTAGTAAAAGACCAAAATAACATTTGTTATTGATTATCACTGCATCTTTGGCAGCTCTATGAAGCTCTGTGGGTTCCTTGAGTTGGATAATATCTGTATGTGCAGTAATAGCAATGGCTAAACTTTTCCAGACATGTCCTCTGATTGGACCAGTGGCTTGAGATTCACAGGTCATGACTGTCAAGAATGGTCTTTACCATTGTGGAAAAAGTCCTGTGGATTTCTTCCTGACTTAACTTATTCAGTACATAATGAGAGAATGAAATTGATTCATGCCACAACAACATTTTAATGTAGTATTGGGAAAGTTATTGGTAGTGGCACTGGTATAGTGGTACTCAAGAACTATTTTAAGAAGGCAGACAAACTTGAAACCACCACAGCTCTTGAAAGCTGAATTTTTATGCGGGTTATGTGTGAGTGTGCAGATTTACACAGGCTGCCCTACTTCAGATCCCACATTCAGGCTGGAAATCTCCTAGTTTAGTCTGAATGTAAGAAGGCAACCTTAGAGCTGGAATAAGAGTTTGCAAGTGAGGCCATTGTTAGAGACCAGGTGGTTGAGAATCAGCCTGCTAGCTGTTTTCTTAATGTCAAAGAGATGTGAGGAACTAATGCAATTATTTAGGGAAATCATAAATAGTTCAGCAAAAGCTGCCTTATTTTAATTATAGAATTTAGTCATTTGGACATATATTAGTTTAAAAAAAAGTAAACCCAGACATACGGCTTAAGCTTATGCAGTGTAGAAGCAGGAGAACGGTGTTTGCAATAAAAACAAATAATTATGTAACTGATAATAGTTGTATAAAAATAAAAATAATGGAAACTAATATAAATTGCCTATAATATAACAATTTATCTCATTTTAAGAGGTAAGAAGTCCACAGGATGCCCATCACCCCACAGAGATTTAATTGATTTTGTTGATAGTTAGAAGTTTTGGGCTTTTTTAGTAATCAGAGGAGAAATTTTGGTTCCATGCAACATTCAGTATTTGATTTCAAGAAAGAAATGTGATAATGATCCACATTCCATTGTGCATTTTTTGTGTAACACAAAGTTACCAAATGTGAACATTTTAATTGGACTATTCTAAGCAATACCATTGTTATAAGCCTTCTTGTCAAGATGAATCTTACATTGAAACATTTTTCCAAAGCTACCACAAAACCCAGAATCATTAAAAATTTAAGAATTGCTAAAACACAAAGGATATGCACCTTCTTACATTGTTTGTGTTTTGCATTTCACTCAGCTTGAGTAATGAAACTAAATTGGTTACTTTCTTTTATACTTTGCCTGTTTCTCATCAATTTCACTTTTGATTTTCCATGAGCTCACCAGTGATGTTGTTTTTTGGGGCTATGTAGTCCTGGAATTACCCATATTCTGAACAATCTTCTAGTCATCAAAAGAAAACATCTAAGTGCGTGTAAAGGCTTGTAAATGTTAGAATATTCTGTTAGAGGACCCTTAAATTTCAAGTTAAAAATACTTTAAAGGGAATTGAGCCAAGTTTGGTGGAGCTTGGGTTTATTCTGAAATAAGAAAAGTCAAGCTCCATCAGTCCATCAATATTTTCTGTTGCTTAATAAATTTTACAATTATGCTGAATTTTGTTGAGCAGTATAATATGAATGAATATGTTATAGCCTGTAACTTTTATCTATTGATGTCTGTTATAAATCCTGGTAATGTAGGCACTATATATATTTAATAAGCACAGCTTGGATGCAGTATACCCTTCTAATGAGCACTAAGGGAAGCTTAGAAGGGAAGAAAGTCTGTGCCAGCTCAGTTAAACCAACAGATGATTTTAGTGGAAATCAACTGTCTTTGGTTATCAGGTATTGCCTCTGTTTTACTAATTACTAATATGAATGAACAACTGATGTATACCTTATTTTGTATTCCACTACAAATGTCAATTTAAATCTTTGAAGATAACCATAACTAAGTACCAAATAGCTGAATTCCATCACTTATGCCAAGCCTTTCTAATTGTGGTTTTTACAAGTTGGAGGGTAGACTTTCTGTCTCTAGAAAGGTGACAGAAGTGGAGATTAAGCTGGCATTGTCAGTGGCTTATTTCAGCTGCAGGATTACCTGACTCCCTTTGCCACCTCTCTCCTTGGGGTGGCCAGGCTGCAGTTCATTAGCACCTCAACCAGAAGTGTGTGGGATGAGAAGTCCCAGTCATCCTCCCTTGACTTCTCCTCAGCAGTTCTAGTAAAAGGAAGCACAGGGCACAAGACTGAAGCTAATGGCTGGAATGAGGTTTGAGAAACATCCATGGTTTTCATTAGTTCTCTTCACTTGTTAACAAGCTGAATCCAGAGCGGAGTAGAGTATTTTTCTTTATTCACTTGAATGTGCAGTGTACTTAGTCACTGATAAAAATTCTATCTTGCTGTTCAGACCTCACCAACAAGCATGGTATAAGAAAAACTAAATATGCTTAAGAAAATAGCTTATTTTGGAAAAACTAATATTATTTTCTCTAGATATATACAGATATGGGTCAGATATGGGTGATTACACACATATACAGACAATATATGC
This sequence comes from Dolichotis patagonum, assembly GCA_004027295.1. NCBI lineage: Eukaryota > Metazoa > Chordata > Mammalia > Rodentia > Caviidae > Dolichotis > Dolichotis patagonum. Next base: position 8,124 of record PVJX010009277.1, on the reverse strand, counting down.
ACACATACAATAACATGATCAGTCTTTACAAAGTCTTCAATCTCATGTGGTATTTTCTCTATCTTACTTTGAACACAATTATTTGTAGAAGATGCATTCATTTGAAACTGCCTTATTGAATTGTTTCATAAGGTTTCAAAAGAACTTAACACAGAGTAAGAATTTCATGAAACATGACCTTAAAATTGCATGTGTTTGATAAGGTTAAATAAACAGCAATTCACTTGTAGAAATCAAGAATGCATACTTATGGGGAAAAAAACTAGCTTTGATGTAATGTGAATAGATGCTCTGAACAAAAGCATGAATGTCAGCATTTTATATGTGGATTGAGTTTGGGCTGTATCCCAGATAACACAAGGAGACACAAACGGAGATTGGAGAGAACATCTTGGAAAACTGCCAAATGACACAAAGGCCCCATGATAGCCAATATACAGATGTTGTGTTATGTCTTGTGTCTAGCTGTCCCCACCAAGTCTCATGTAGTGAAACTTTTCAGAGGTGGTTGGATCCAGAGTTCATGATGCTGAGAATAAGTGTGCGGTGCTGAAATCAAGGGTGTGTGATTATTAAATTAGTCCACTGATATGTTTGGCATAGTTCTGAGTAGGATTAAGGGTGCCTCACAGTGGGAGAGAGTGTACAGATGGTAGTTTCTTGTCACTTACTGCTTGCTGCCTTGTCTTCTGCTTTCTGCTTACCATGAACTGTTTCTCCTCTGCAATGGCCTTCTGCCATGCTGCCCTTCCTTGGAGCCAGCCAGCTATGTACTGGAACCTCCTCAAACTGTGAGCAAAACGAACCTTTCCTCCTTTAACTTTGTGTGTTGGGTATTTTGTTTGAGCAAGATGAAAAGTAACTAAGACATTAAGGATACAGGGAAAAATCTTAATAAAAATACTGTGTAAACCATGTAAGATAGTACAATAACTCCAAGAAATACATTTAATACAGGCAATTTAAATACTGATCAGTGAAATACTCCAAGAAACTATCTGACAAATTTTTCTGCATCTCTATGAACTTTATAATAATGAGTTCATTTTGGTGAAAAATATTTTTGGGAAAATCTCATTAGATATACAAAAGATTATTTTATTTTCAAGGCTATTTTTACATAGGAATATAGATCCTGCAAAACATCATTAAAGTTGTGTTCACAATCATAACCACTTTTAATTACAAAGGGCAGTATAGTACTAACCAGTTGCAAAAGGAAAGTAACGTTTGGAAAGAGTTTTATAAATGAACCCAAATATTACCTACCTGAATCACACATGACTCCAAAATACAACAACCCAGGCTAATCTCTTTAGCTCACAGTCTACAAATTTGATCACTTCTGCAGAAACTCTTTCATCATGTAAGCAAACAGATTGTGAGAATTAGAATTGGAGAACCATATTTGGTGATTCATTATGCTACTTACTTTGTTAATGTATTCAAATTTTCCTCCTTTCCTTTTCTTTTATTTAAACATAGGACTTTATCTTAAGATATCTCTCAATTCAATCTTCACTATTATTTTTGCTCATGTATCAATTTGTCTACTTATCCATCTGTCTATGCATCTATCTCTTTGTTTATAGGTGCAAGAAATATTTATTAAATATTTCTCCTGCCTCAGATTCCTTTATGGTTTCTTGAAAAATATCAAAAAAGCAATCTTTCTATGACTATTTCAAATGATATGTAAACAATTTCATGCTTAGTAGGTGGGAAGTACTAAATATGAGACAGTACCTTGTTGTCAGGGTGAATGAGTGATGTTGGCACTGAAGGCTGTATACGCGACATTCATGGTGCAGTTGGCTGAATGAAAGCTCTATGCCAGAAACTCTTAGGTATTCCTTCCAAAATTCATGAAGCTTAGATCCAAAGATATTGTGTCCCACCTATCCAGGTAAATAAGCATTTAACCAACTATGGCCCATGGGTCAAATCTAGAACCCGTTTGTGGGAGTAAAGTTTTGTGAGAATACAGCTACACACATTCATTTGTGTAACGTCAATGGCAACTTTCATGCAGTAACAGTTGAGTATTTATGACAGAATCCTTACAAAATGCAGAGCAGAAAATATTTAGCATCTGTCCATTTTACAGAAGATGTTTGTCAAAACTGATTAAAGCCAATGAGACTGCAGTATCAAGGTACTTTGAACGTCCAAACTAACTGTGACTTCAAGAAATCCATTACAGTGTGAAAACTGTTAAATTTATTAATTATATGCTTTAAAGAAGTCACCATGGACCCTACGATCTTTTCATCCATTTTTCTCACCTATGCTGAAATGCTGGCTCATATTTGACAAGTTAATGTAAGGACCAAATAAAAGAATTTAAATAAAGCATTTTGCAGTTAAGGCACAGAGAAGTGCTCACTATTTTTTTTTATTCTTGTCTCTGCATAAGCAGAATCCCTGAGATAAGATTGACACATGACATTTATGTTATAATTAATTATTTAAAAAACTTGAGAACTTTAACTTTTTGAAAAAAAAAAGCATAGCCCTAGTATCTGAAATTGTCACACTGACATCCTGAATTCCTGTGTGCCAGCTCAGAGCGAGAGAATGAGGAGAATGAGCAAACTCACTTGTTCTGAATTAGGCAAACCATTTGTTGGCTATGAAATTACATAATCCATTGTTTGGTTATGCAGTATGTAATCCAAAGAAAATAATGTTATGTGGCTTAAAACTTTGATTGAAGAGATATGCCCATAACGTTTAAGGTCCCATGATATTTTGCCCTGTATCTCCTTTCTGTGGTTTTAAACTCTTTCAGTTGGTTTTTAAATCTGCCTCCTCTTTGTCCTTCCGACCACAATCTTCATCACTGATATCAGGACTACTACAGCATTCTTCTGCCAGGTCTCCTGGCTCTGTTGTACTTATCTTCTCTAAAGGTTTGGGTGAAATGTAAAGAGAGAATGGGAATAGATGACTCTTCTGTTTAAAACCACAGATCAGGAACTTCTGAGTATACTGAAGTATCTGGTATTGGACTTACTAATTCATTCCAACAAAGAAACAAATATATATATATATATATATAAAATATATATATATATATATATATATATATATATATAATACACACACACACACACACAAATTATTCTTGAGTATCTGACCACAGGTTATGCAGAACTGTAAACCTAGAAAGAAAGGAGATAGATCCATTAAACAAACTCTGCATTCACCTCACATTCCTATTGGGAGAACTTTTCCAGTGGTGGAAGTTAGAGTCCAAACACAATAACAGTCTACCTGATGCAGAGGCAAATACAACCCCAGGCTCACTGAAGTGATTAGATTTTAAGAGATGAAGTATTAGAAGAAAGTTGTGTGAAGAGAGGGGCTGTAAATCAGCACGGGAAATCATTTGGTTTCCTAAGTGCTGGATTGTGGATAGATAGGGCAAGACACTCTGAGCTCTAGAAAATAATGGTGTGCTCTGGGGCTGAGAGGTAAACAAAGCTATCAGGGGTCATATAGGGCTGATATAATGGTGGATTTCTGGTCCTTTTCAGGGTGCACAAGTTGCTTAGCATATCAGGCATTCAAAGGAGGAATCAGAAAGACCAAGCCTAACTGTAAAAAGCATATTTTAGAGAAAGAATCGTAACCCAGAACTAAAGAAAAAACTAAGAAGAGCGGTCCTTCCTAAACTAAAAAATCTTCATAAAATTATGAGGTTCTTACAGTAATTTAATTACTATGATTAAAAATAAAGACAGGAAGACTCAAGAGACAACATAATTCATAATCTCTAAAACATAAAAATGATAAGTGAAAAAAATAAGAAAATATGACTGATGATCAAGTAACAAAAGCAAATCAATAGCAGCAGAGGCCAAAATTCTCCTGATACTGAAATTAGGAGCCTTCACAGCAAATTACTGCCTTCACAGCAAAAGTGTTAAACTGGGTGTGGTGACACACACCTGCAATCCCAGCACTTGGGAGGCTGAGGCAGAAGGATCTCTTTGAGTCCAAGGCCAACTGGGGCTACAAAGCAAGTTCAAGGCCAGCCTGAACTTCATAGCAAAACCATGTTTCAAAAAGAAAAAAAGCTTATTATGCTAAAAGACTGAAGAGAAAATAAAAAAGTGAGTGAATGGAAGAATCTGAGCAGAAAAAAACTATAACAAGTAATTACATGAAAATTTTAGCAGTCAGGTGGACAATATTTGAAATGAGAAATTTACATTACTGACAATTTTGGCATTAAGAAAAAAAGGACCAAAAAACCTAAAGAGAGATCTTTTATAATTATCAAATATGAAGAACTTTTTGAAAATAGGTTGGAAAACTAACTAATAGGGGTTCAGTAACCTGTGAGATGTTGTCTAAATTATTTGTAATTAGGATTCTGTAACTGGAGAGAGAGAATGGGTCCAAAATATTTAAAGAAATAATAGGTTTAAAATGAGTATTTGGAGAAAAGACTCAAACTATATACTTAAGGAAATCAGGGAACTCCAAACAAAATACACATAAAGAAAAGCTAGTCACATAACTGGTGAAATGGTAAAAAAAAAAGTCTTAAAAATTAGACTCTGGTTCTTAAACTATTTTGTTAACAACTATATTTTATTATTAAGTAAGTGTGGCCTATACATTCTGTATGCAAAGTGCTTTGAAGTATTTTATTTAGTTTAATGAATTACTGGACCATAGTTAGTTACAAAAATACATTTTGTTACACTAAAAAATATCAGAAACAAAAAAGACTATTATACATAGGTGAATGATAAAACACTAAATTATGAGTGACTTCTTATTAGAAAATATGAAAATTACAAGATAATTGGAAAATACTTTTAATATGCTAAAAGAAAACAACACTCCATCTAGAGTCCTATATTTAGTAACATTCTTCAAAACTTAGATCAAAATAAAAGAATTTTGGATCAAAAAAGTCTGAAAGAATTTCTTGTTAGAAAACTGGAATCATCATGTATGTCAAGCAGAGTTCTTCAGAAATGACACGAGAAAAAAACTCCACAACATTCTTAGAATGGTATGAAAATAATTATGGATATGGTAAACATATCAATATATATAGAAAGCTACAATCTTTCTTCTGGTAAAGTTTTTAAAAGGCTATGTATTCCTTAATTAAAAATACTGTTTTCCTTTTATTTTAAAGTTAAAATATATTTGGAAATAAAATATAAATTGCACAAACACGAGATGAGAGGTAGATATATGACCATTAGATTAATTATAATATTACAAAGTTTCCATATTTTATGTGAAGTGAAACAATTTCAATTGTCAGTAGATCTTGATAGAAGTATATTTTGGTGCTTTGACCAATAGTTTTAAAAAAGTAATATACAGAGATATATAGAAAAGTATAAGAAAAAAATGAAATGAAATATTGAAAAAATACATTGACATGAAACATGTAAGGAGCAGAGAAAAACAAAATTTGGATGGAACAAATAGGAAAAACTTTAGCATGTTGGTACATTTAAGCTCAATCATATACTAGCTATATTAATGAAAGTTGATTAAATAGTACAAAAAAGATATTGCTTTGATTGTCAACAAGATTCAATTATATTTGAAGAGATAAATCTTACAGAAAGGCATGGGACATTGCCAATTAGTTTAAGGAAATCATATTATACAAAGCTATGAAATCTGAGAAAGCTGGTATGGCTGTATCATCATGAAGTTATGTGGATTTTTAAGACATAAGGATTGCCAGCAATAAGAAGGAGTAAAAAAGAAAAAGAGGAACATTTCATAATAAGACAGCATAATTTACCAGTGAGACAGGACAATCATAAATGTATATGTATCAAATAATAAATTCTAAAAATATATGAAACAAAAATTGACCAAACAAAAAAGTGGTAGTAGCAATTTCAATAATAGTAAGATATTTTAGCAACTTGGTCTCAATATGGCAGAAAAGTGGACACAAAGTTGTTAAAACTGGAGATTTTAAGAGCACTAGCAACCTCTGGTTCAGGTGATTAGATCTTTTATCCAGTACATAATAAATATTATACATTCTTTCAGGAAGTAGAGGAAAGAAATACATTTCAACTTTGCGTGTGTGTGTGTGTGTGTGTTTGTGTGTGTGTGACTCAGGATTGAATCCAGTGCCCTTACACTGAGCTACATCCTAGTCCTTGTAAAAAATTTTGAGATATACTCACTAATTCATTAAGTTGCCCTGCTTTGGCTCTAACTTGCAATTCTCCAGCTTCCAGAGTGATGGGATTGCAGGAATGCACCGCGGCACCCAGGGCCCAATTCTTATTGTGAGGCTAGCGTAACCTTGATACCAAATCTGACCAAGACTTTGTTCTTCTCCTCATCCCCAGTCAAATTACAACAGTGAGCATACATCTAAGAAACTAAGCATAGAAAGAAAATTTCTTTAGTCCAATAAATAGCATTTATTTATACCTTTAATCCATAGCTGACATCATTCTTAAGGGTGACAGACTGAACAATTTCTCAAGATTGGAAAAAATCAAAGAAGGTTGCTTCTATTAGTTATATTTCACAGTGTCCTTGCAATAAAATGAGATGAGTAAATTAAATAAAAATAAAAAAGCAAAACAGTCTGTGTTGCACACAGACTGTTGCATATAAAAGTAAACACATATGCTAGTTTACGTATAAAATCCAAAGGACACTAGGAAATATCTATTAATGATAAATACAAAGTTGATAAGTCAGACTTGCAGGGTACATGGTAACATACAAACTTGGAAGGTAGTTTTATATATTTGCAGTAACAAACAAAGATACATTTTTAAAAGTACAATTTAAATAAACTAAGATAGGGGCTGGGGTTTAGCTCAGCGGCATAAACGCCTGCCTTGCAAGCACATATGTGGTCATGAGTTTGATCCCCAGTACCTATTTAAAAAAAAATACAGTAAAATAAATAAGTACATTAAGTCACAATGAGAGAAAAAACCTTTAAAAAATAAACTAAGATAAAACTTTCTGAATAAATGTAGCAATATATATACAAGAACTTTAGACCAAACAGTAAAAAACATTAAAAATTCATAGACAACTAAATAGAGAGTTTGAAAGACTCACTGGTAGTAAAATGTAAGTTCTCTCCAAATTAATCTGTACAGTCAATGGAATAAATACCTGTCTTGTAGAAATAGCTTAGTTTATTTTATATATGTATCTGTATATATGTGTTTATGACAAAACAAAATTAGCTAGCGTAATGTTGGAAAATAAAATACTTGAAATACTTCTATTGCATTACTTAAAAACTTACAATAAATCTACAGAAATTAGGACACAGGACACACTGCCCTTCTAATTTCATATTATCACATACAGAGGAGGCTGGGTGGGATAATAGTGCAATGGTCATGTACCTTCTTCCAAGTTTTAACAATTACTCATTTATGATCACTATTGTTTTGTCTGAATACTCTCCTTTTACCTAGTTGATTATTTCTTCTTACTTTATTATCTTATCATGTTTAAAATAGAAATTTATTTAGGTCACATGTACAGTGACTCTGACATACAACTCAAGTAGAAAAGAAAAAAATCAACTATTTATTTTTTGCTGTCATTTAATCTTTGTCAAATAAGGAATTAGTATCTTACCATTCTCTAGAGATGATCAATTTTTCTTATTGTTGTGTCAGTGATTCCCAGCTTTAATGTCAAAAATATGCTCAGTTGTTTCTCTTCAGTTAAGCAAGGCTTTTGTAGGTTGGTTCCTGAGCATCTTTAATAGCTTTTTTGCTTGAACCTGAGCAAGGAAAGGATTTTTTTCTTCCCTGAAATCTGTAAGGAAAAACCAGTTTAAGAATCTCCTTTTCCGTGTTGAAGGAAATGGAACCAGAAAAAAAGCATCTTAATATAGGGTGCTCATTGCTACCAGGTTGATCGTAGCTTCCACCATGGATAAAATATGTATGTGTTATCAATAAAATAAAATAAATATTTATTTTATTTTACCAATAATTAATTAATTTTTAATTTTTTTCATTTTACATTCATAATATTGAGCCTTTTTTAAAAGCTACCTTATTTGATTTTATGTTGTTGATAATAGTGATGTTTACTTGTCTTTTCCAAGTAGACCAGAAGACTAGGTTTTGTGAC